>LPNX011094211.1:0-27026 GCA_001517045.1 Pseudotsuga menziesii
CATGTTTGGGGTGGAGGAAATTGTTCAGTAGGTCTCTCGGTCCAAAATAAATTGTTTAAAAACCTTATATGTTATTAGAGTCAAATTTCAACAGTAGTTGATTGGAGGATTATATGAAATCCCACATATGGCTTGTTATTATGTGGGGAATTTCTAAATGATTTTTTGGACATATTCAGTGTATATTTGGATGTTATTTCAATTTGCTTTCCATTGTCGTCTGTAGCAAATTGAAAGCTGATAGAATCTGAAATTGATTACAGGATTTAAGTTTGAGTAGGACTAGACTTGAAGGTTGTTATTTACAAGTTTTGTGTAAAACTTGTTCTTACTCATTTATTAGATTGAATCTTACCATGTAGAATGTAACCTGGAGCACTGAAGGTTCTATTACCTTTGCTGTATAAATTATTGATTTGGATTATACTCTGTAGTCAGTGATATGTTAGCTTATCAACTTGTTCCTATCATCATTTTTGCAATGTTCTTTTAGTCCCCATCTGTGCTAGAAGCATGCCATAGTTTTTATCTTTTCATGTCTCCGTTTTCTGTCTGATCATTGTGTTTAGATTTGAGTTATAGAATCAGGCCTTTGTTACATCTTAGTGTTGTTGCTTGTCTGAAAAAGGTTCTTGTTTGATCGTGATTCAGAGTCTGTATACATTTTATGGATAGTCTAATGGTGCAGGGTTCACGTAATCCCCAACCATTGATTTTGCATGTTGTATGGTTATGACTACAAGTACAAATAGGGATATGGATATTGTATCCATTGATTTTGTTTAGTACTTTTGTTTTGATATCATGGGAACAAAATATACATACACACATTACATATTTATTAGATATGGGTTCTCATATTATGGAAGGGTTGAAGAAGGATCTTAGAAAATCATAGGTTGGATTAGAGTGTTCAATTAGTGTTTTTAGGGTTGGGTGGTGAAAGAGGGGTCTTCGCTAAATTTTTCTCCAACCATGCATGATAATTGAAAACTTTGAAATAAACAAGGATTTCTTGGTGTATTTCATCAACTTTTGCATCTTTGCAACCTCTCCCATGATGCTGTCTTGATTTTAGTGTAACCTATGATTTCCTAGGGCCAAATCTTAAGTGTCACGAATAAGTTATCGGTTATTTGTTTTTCTTTCTTCTAGTTAAATGAGTTGTCTGTTAGAAACTGCCCATTATCCACGCATTAGCTAAGAGTGCATCAGCTACCAGTTAGCTATCTCTGAAAAGGAACTTTTGTGCTTAAGCAGGACCATAAGCTCAGTGCTGTAGGTATTCTTAGGTTTAAATCTAGGCTCCAATACATTCCTGGGGTTTGACAGTTAAAACCTATTTTTGTCCTTCCTAGAATGTGCTTTTAGATTCCAGGTATTGGCTACATTTGTTATTCTATTAAACAAGCATTTAACACCTGTGCTTGTAAGTATTCTTCTATTGGTTTTTTTTCTTTAGAAGACTAATATCATGCCAAATTCTAAATTGGATATCAATCTTGCAATGGATATGTTACAAAGTGCATTGTGGTTGTAGGATTCCTTTGAACTAAAAATTCAGTGTGGCTGACTATGAAAAGTTTAAACTTGCACTGCTATTAAGCTGAAGTACAAGGTCTGTTTGTTTGTCATAATTTTCTGACATGTAGAAATCTGAAGAACTGCTTTGTATTAATCATTGTCAAGCAATAACAACTTCTTAAAGGGTGCTAGCTCAATGGTAGAGCGCCTGCCTAATTATGGGCAGGAGGTTGGTGGTTCGATTCCTCCGTGCCCTATCATAAATTTGTGACTGCAAAAACGACTAAATCCACATATATACGACCATTAGTAGCTAATTTCTTGTATCTTAGTCGTATTTAGCTTAGTCATTAATATGTTAATTTCTAGTAGTTTATTTAGTCGTATAGTTGGTCATTAATGGTTGCAATCAGTGACTAAATCAGCGACTATATCAATGATTAACTCAGTGACTAAATCAATGACTAAATCCGTGACTAAATCATTAACTATCAATGACTAAAACAATGACTAAATCATTGACTATCAATGACTAAATCATTGTCTATCAATGACTAAATCAATGACTAAATCAGTGACTACTAAGTCAAGCTATTAATGACTAGTGAAATACGACTAACTATAAGATAGTGGTAATTTGCTACTATTAGTCACCGACTCAAAAATAGTCGTTTATAGCCTGATTTTAGTCATTTTTTTAGTCATTAATTTCTCATTTTCTACTAGTGGCCCTTTCGGCACAGAGAATTGGTTCCTCGCATGGTCGAATGTAAGTGCTGAGCCTTTCTGACATTGGTTGTCAAATGTGAGTGCTGGGCCTTTCTGATAGGGTTGTGGGATGTGTTCCCACATGGTCAGATGTGAGTGCTGGGTGTGCCTTTCTGATATGATTATATGATTGGTTCCTACATGATCAGATATAAGTGCTGGGTGGGCCATTTTAACTTAGGTTCAAATATAAGTGCTGGAAAAGACCTACATGGAGGCTAGGCCTACAACCAGCATGAAAAAGGGTTGGCTCTGTAGAACTTCCTATGATGAGAAGAATCAAGAGATAGCACCCGTGATGATGATCCAGTAGAAATGTTCCAAAACCAGAGATGATCCAGATCGACTGATGATCTAGATCTAGTGATGATGGTCCAGATCAAGTGATGATCCAGATCCAGATGAAGATGATGAGGACTCAATGATGATCCAGATGATACAGAGAAGAATACTTGTGGTGATAAATTGTGTCAATAGAATACGTTCCTAGTTAAGAGGGAATGTTGATGTAATTGTAACTTCATAATGTATTCACTTGTATTCCTTATGTATTGTACCCCGATGTTTATTCCGGGAAGTGTTTGTAAGGTAATTGAGTCATGTCATGCCTCGATGTTCTGATCGGGAGTTTCTATAATGTAAACAAGTCATGTCAAGTCAATGTGGGAAACCCTCCTATTGTTCAAGGGTTAAATTCCCCGCAATTCCAGGGCCCTAGGGTTGTTAGACTCACCTAGTGAAGTCGACCCTAGTGAGCCATTGTCAAGTCGAGAATTAGTATAAATAGAGAGTGAGTCTCTCTATTTAACACACACTCACTCACACTCAGTTGTAGCACATAGCTGAGGGAGAAGAAGTTGTTGGGGCTAGAAAGAAAGAGGCTACTGTTGTCAGGAGATCATCTTACTGTTTTGGGGTTTTACTTTTGGTGTTGATTCTATCTCTGAGAAAGTTGCGTGGTTTTCTCCATTTATGGTTTCCTTGAGGAAAAACACTGTGTTCATTGTCTCTTGTGTTTGATTGTTGTGCTTGTTATTCTCTTAGTTAAAGATCCTAATATAATGTTAGCTTAAATGTTAAAATCTAATAGATATTTGGTTTCCCAGTGTACATACACATCCCAAAGGAAAAGAGAACCAAGCTAGATCCCTCTAGAAGGAAGGGAATATTCGTAGGATACAACGAAACTTCAAAAGAATACCGAATACTTCCCAAGATTTAAGAATATCGACATCAGCAGAGACATAATATTCGACGAAGACTCGGCATACTTCAGATCAAGAAAACTACCTATTGAAGAGGTTGAAGAACCTGAAACAACCAAAGTCAGAGACACTGCAATGGAAGAAGCGACTCTAGAAGATCATGAAGAGTATTGTTACACCTAAATCTTGTTACCGTCCTAATAATGAGATAGGTATCTCAGTATCTGCTCCATTCCCTCGGAGTTTGAATGAGAGAAGTGAAAATTGAATATTCTTCCTTTGCATTTTTTTCCATGTTTTGATCCATCGTCGCACTTTGCCCATTGACAAAAGGCGGTACCAAATCAGAAACATGCCTTGCACACTTGCAATGTGTGGTGCTGCCACTTGTTGCTTTCATACAACCAACGATAGCCTCAACAACGCCTCTTTCCTTCTTACAAAGTGCGGTGCTCTTCCAAAAAATGAAAAAAAGAGAATATTTCGAGAAGTTTCTCAAAGAAACTTTCATGGAGCCTCATCCCTGAGAATCTGGAAATGTGGAACTCAAACTCCCCTATCCATAGAATGATCCCTTGACCTTCTCCATAAAATATTCAACCTACCTTATTCATTTTGGATTTTAAATACACCCTTACCCCTCATGGTTAAGGGGGGAAGAAGGTGTGAGAGCACCCAAATGTTGGCCAAACAGTGATAGACTCTTTGATGCATTGAAGCTAGGTGAGGCATAGAGGCAAGGTGTTCATAGGGAATTTTTCTCAACATCAAGGCTTGGTTGTATTTTTCTTCTCCTTTTTATTAATACAAATGTGTTTCCCTTTCCCATGAATAATTTGTGTTAATGTGAGTTATTCATTGCTTTCCTCCTTAATCGTTAGCATAGAATGTTAAATTATCTTGTTGCTTGGCACCTCTTGTGTCTTATCTTGATCATTCTTTTGCAGGTACAACTGATCGTAAAGGAATTTGGGAGACAACGATCACTTTTGTTGTGAGGTAAGAAAGCTTGGCATTCAAGTGTTTTAATAGTCTAGGGAGATGATACATTGTTGTGATTCCTTTGTTCTAGATCCATACCATTTGGACTAGGGAAACAGTGTATTGTCTGCACATACTGAAGAATTTCCATCAAACAATCACGACATGACAAAACGACAAGAACTTGTAGAACCACTTCGTCAGAAGAAATCCCATAAGAGAACACCAGCATGGGCACGAGAAGCAATATAATATGCATAGAAGTATGGCACTCCAAATGGGATGCATAGAGAAAGCATGAGACCTAGACCATACACCAGCTATGTGGGCCTTCTATGTGAAACCATTGATAAGGAACCTTCCAACTATGAAGAAGTACCAGAGAAGAAAGAATGGGAGGATGCCATGATCGACGAGTACTAGTTGATTATGAAGAATGGTGTCTGGAACATAGTTTCAAGACCAAAAAAGAAGTCTGTTGTGGCTTCGAAGTGGATTTACAAGATCAAGCATGCTGCAGATGGTAGCATTGAAAAACATAAGGCAAGAATTGTGGCACATGGTTTCTCCTGGAAAGAAGGCATAGACTACGAGGAGACATTTGCACCTGTAGCAAGATACACTTCCATCAGATCTATACTTGCATTGGCTGCGGTAATGAAATGGAAGGTACACTAGATGGGCGTCAAGAAAACATTCTTAAATGGTGTAGTTGAAGAGGAAGTTTACATGGAGCAGCCACTGGTATTCGAGACACATGACAGGAAAACTCATGTGTGCAAGTTAAAGAAAGTCTTGTATGGATTGAAGCAGGAACCCATGATATGGTACGACAGGATGGACAACTTCCTGATGAGCTTAGGATTTACCAAGAGTAAAGCAGATTCCAACCTTTACTTCAAGGTTGAAGAGTGAAGACCAATAATGCTCATGCTATATGTAGATGACCTGTTTTTAACCAGTGAGAATGGGCTCATTGTAGATGCAAAGAGGAGGCTTGCCACTAATTTTGAGATTAAAGACCTAGGGATGATGCATTACTTCTTAGGCATGGAGGTGTGGCAGAGTGCCAGGATGGGATATTTCTTGGTCAAGGAAAGTATGCAATAGAGATTCTAAAAAGGTTCGGAATGATGGACTGCAAGGCAATAACCACACCTATGAAATCAAACCTGAGGCTATTGTGTGATGCTTCATTAGAGTCAGTGGATACCATGATGTATCGACAGATTATTGGTTCATTGATGTACCTGAAGAACGCGAGGGCAGACATATGCTTTGTTGTAAACACCCTGAACGAGTTCCTGACAAATCCGAGACATGTTCACTTGATTGTTGCAAAGCATGTATTGAGGTACCTGAAGGGTACAGTTGACTATGGGCTCAAGTATGAAGCGAATCAGAAGATTAACCTGCATGATTATGTTGATTTGGATTGGGCAGGAAGTGCAACACATAGGAATAGCACCTCAAGATGTTGCTTCAGTTTGGGATCTGGTATGATCTTCTGGTTTAGCAAAAAAGCAGTCATGTGTGGCGCTAAGTACAATCGAAACAAAGTACGTTGCAGCATGTTTTGTTAGTTGTGAGGCAATATGGCTTCAGAATCTACTGTATGATTTGTTTTATCTTGAGTTATAGACAACTTGTATCTTTTGCGACAACCGGAGTTGCGTGAAGCTGTCAGAGAACCTAGTGTTCCATCACAAGCCGAAGCACATCGAGATCAAGTATCACTATATCCGGGATATGGTGCAAAGAGGAGCAACGAAGCTCTAGTATGTGGCGACAAACGAGCAGATAGTCGATGTATTGACCAACCCATTAGCCAAAGTAAAGTTCAAATATTTAAGAGAGAGTCTTGGTGTCATCCAGATCGAGGTCCCTAGAAAGAGGGAGTGACGTAGATGCACTAGAGATAGTTCTCGCATGGTGGAAGGCACAAGTGGTGCTTGGGACGTAATGCACCTGGGGTTCTCCTGGCAGTGCTCCCATGTTGGAGACAATGAAAGGTTCACTAGAAGACGCAGATGCAATGGAGATGGTTCTCACATTGTGGAAGATGCATGTGGTCCTTGGGACGTAATGCACATGGGGTGCTCCTGGCAGTACTCCCATGTAGGAGACAATGAAATGTTCACCGAAAGACGTAGATGCACTAGAGATGGTTCTTGCATTGTGGAAGACATAGGTGGTCCTTGGGGTGTAATGCACCTAGGTTTCTCCTAGCACTACTCCCATGCTGGAGACGATGAGAGGTTCACCGGTCAATAAAGACACTTGGTCTGCGCCTAGGCTAGTTCTCGTATGGTGGAAGACGCAAGTGATCCTTGGGACATAATGCACCTGGGGTGTTCCTGGTTGTGCTCCGATGCTGGTAGATGTGGGCTGGTCGTTGAGAGACATAATGCACCTTGGGTGCTCCTGGGATGTTCTCACATGGTGGAAGACGCATGTAATGCACCCAGGGTGCTCCTGGCTGTGCTCCCATGTTGGTAGACAGATATGGTCTGTTGCACATAAGGTGTGCATCTAGGATTCTCCCCGTTTGTGTTGATGAGATTATTTGGATATGATGAGATGACGGTAGGAGACGCAGGTTACTGCTATGGAAATGTAATGTATGGTCCTGGGTTGTACCTACGTGATGACTTACCTGTGGATATGATGAATACCTAGATGCAAGCTAGGCCTACATCCAACATGAAACAAGGTTGGATCTATAGAAACTTCTCATGACAAATAGATTGGAAAATATGTCACTAATCAATGGTCGACAAAATGAGGACAACTGCAACAACAATGATGATGATCCAATGATGATGGCGTGTCCAAAAGAATTGATGACTATGGTGAGAGAATACCTTCCTAGTTAAGAGGGAGTGTTGTTGTAAATGTAACTTCGAAAGATATTATGTTGTATACTATTATTGGATTTTATTGTATCCTCATCGGAGATGTTTTTCTTCCAATCGGGATGTCATTATTATGTTTGGTCATTGAGGTAAAACCTCTGTTGTAAGTTGGGGCAATGGTCCCGAGGATAAATAAATTAAAATGTATTTTTGAGTCTCCATAGGAAAAGTCGGCCCTGCTAGGTCAAGAGGTCGGCCCAGTTAGGTTTTAGGTCATGTCATTTGATGTGTATAAATAGGGAGGTACCCTCCCTCATTTATACACACACTCACTCACTCAAGTTCGCATGAGGAGAGAGAGAGAGAGGACAAATTTGCTAGAGGAGAAAGAGAGAGAGTTGCAGAAGACTTCCTATCTTTGGGTTTTCCATTTTGTGATATTGTATTAGTGACGAATCTATCTCTGAGGAAGTTTGCAGGGTTTTCTCCTTTATGGTTTCCCCAAGGAAAATCTTTGTGTCTTATGTAGCTTGTTGTGTGTGTTATTCTTCCAGTTAAATATCCTAATCAAATTGAATTAAAGTGAAAAATCTAACACTTCCCAATGCTCAACACTATCTAAAAATAACCAATATCTCCTTGTGGGTCCATCGAGCCATATACAGGCCATGTTAAAACATAACTGATACCTCAAAATTCAATGAGCTTGGAACGGCATGCAATCATACATTAGAGTAATTTGGGGTCTAAAGTGGGCCTCATAAGAAAGAGTCATTGATGAGTTGGAATTCAATAACCAATGGAATTTCAAGAAAATGAGTCGAAGATAATCGTTGACTTGGGCATATTTGTCATAAAAAAAACTATTTTTTTAATTTGTATATTCAACTTATCTATAGGTAGTTTTACTCAAATTTTGAGTGGGAGCACTCGTTGGATGCAAAATTTAATTATGCATCCATTGATTACCCACACTACATATTTTTTATGGACCCCACCTCACAAGAAATGAGAAATACATAAAAATAAATGGTGTTACTTTCAAGTAACATTTTTTTTATGTATTTCTCATTTTTCGTGGGGTGGGGGTCTAAAAGTAACAAGTTTTTTTTTATGTATTTCTTGTTTTTCATGGGTGGGCTTTGAAAGTATCATGTTTTTTTAATGTATTTCTCATTTTTCATGGGGTGGGGTCCATCAAAAGTATGGAGTGTGGGTGTTATACACCTGAATGGCACCTCTCCGTCCGATTGCCGACATCCCTCATGTTGGCACACAAAAGGACATTTATGGATAGAGGTTTGCCCAAAACACTATAGATTGGCTTATGGCATAATACATACTTCCTCCATCCAGTTGATTACTTTGCCATTTTACTATGTTGACTTGTATTCGCGACTCTCCTTTTATGGATCTCGCGAGTCATTCGCGAGTGTCCCTTATAGCAAGTCGCGAATGGATGTATTCGCGGGTTGCCCTTGTAGCAAGTCGCGAATCATTCGCGGGTTGTCCTTCTACACACCCGCGAATATGTCCCTGAACAGTTAAACATAAAAACACGTGCTGATCTGAGATTAGTTAAGCATTGTTATCTTAATTATCTTAACTGTCTCAACCTCCTCAACCTTCGAAACCGCCTTATTTCCTCCATATAAATACAGGCCTTAGGGAGGGTGTTGGTTATATCCACTTGGAGAGCAAAGTTATGCTGGTGGAGTTTATACAGAAGTATTTGGAGCAGTGGAACTCAGAATCCTTTGGTTGCAGAGGAGTCATTGTCTCAGGCGTTGGGTTGTAATCTGAACTTCTTCATTATTGATAATAAAGAGAATCCTTCTTCCATATGTGTTTCATGTGTCTTGGTTTGATAAATGTTTATTTTTATGCATCTTATATAGGATTTATCTAACATGCTTACATATATATGAATCATCTTGTATCTGGAAGATTGGCTCTTGACAGGTGAAAGAAGAACAACCTTGAAGACTTTGGAGGTGAAGTAGAACAGAAGAGGACTAGCAAGGATCGACCTTCGTTAATCGAGTAAGTCTTTCTCATCCTCCTATTTCCTTTACTGCACTCTAGAAGTCAATTGTCTGCAAGTTAATTGAGTATGTTGGTAACCCCAGACCTTAGGTTATTAGGTGTGTAATCCTGTACAACAGAACTGGCGACTCCGCTGGGGAGCCTAGACTGCTGTAGGTTGTTTCTGTCCCCCTGACCAGTCTTTTCTTGTAAGTCTGTGTGTGATCTTTTATCCTGGTTCTTATTTGCCTCAGCATTTGAAAGTCTTTGGTTTTTCTTGGTTTTTTAGAAAAATTTTATACCCATTCGTGAGTTGTCCTTCTAGACAGTCGCGAATACAGGTTTACATTCGCGGGTTGTAATACTAGACAGTCACGAATCATTCGCGAGTTGCTCTTGTAGACAGTCGCGAATACTCCTGGAAATAGGGATTTTTAAGTCAAAGTTTGCTTGTTCTTTTCTTTCTATAATCCCTGTTTTCTGAGTGGATTTTCCTTATGAATGCTGTGTAGCTTGTTTGAACACTTTGGGTGATTGCACTTAGTGCTTTTCGAAAGCCCTTGAGTCTCTTTTGCTTGGATTATTTACTGTTTGCGTCCTGAAGTATTTTTGGCCTGTTTGGGTTGTGGGTTAAAGTGTCTTGGTCCAGATCAGTGATCAGGGTCTTGGGCTCTGTTTTTTCCAGTCTGTCTTCTAACAGTGGTTGGTTGTCAATTGCCTTTGTAAGTCTGCAATGATTCTTTGTCATTGTTAGCACCCAAGCTAGGGTTCCTAGCCTTCCTTTATTGGGTGTTTTTTGGTTCTGTCAGCCTGTTTGCTTCAGTTTGTTGCTTTTATACAGTTTATAAGTTTCAAGTTTGCTCAAGCACAGTGCATTGTAGATGCATAGTAGAATTTTGAGTATTTTTAAAAGTGAAAAGAAAACATAGTTAAAGCTTTTGCATTGTGATTTTGCATAAGTAGTGTTTATTTCAATTTAAAAATATTATATCAAAAACTACAAAAATGTAGGCTTAGTTTCTCTTATCGCTGCTGTCAATTCATCAATATATATTTGCAAGAAAATAAAAAGAAGTTTGTTTTTATAATGGTAATTTTGCTTTGAATACACATTTTCTTTCATTTATTTCTTATTTGAGTCAAAACACCATGCAATATACCACTCCATTTCCTCTTGAGTAAAGAACAACCCTTTAAAAGGAACGCATAAATTAAAATTTACTAGTAAGTTTTGTTTTCTAGGGGCCTTTCACCTACTAGCTTAGGCTAGACTTGTGGGCTAGGAAGTGTAAACTTCCCACAAGTTATAAAACTCAGACGTAGTGGACTTTTCTTTAGGTAAATCCTTGACTTTATTGACTGTATCTGGGAAGCTCCTCTCAAACGGGAGTTAAGCACTAGACCGCGTGGAGGCTTGGACAGAGGAGATAACCCTCTGAATCCTTGTCAAAGCGTAATTCAGGACTTTTACGCATCTGGGGATTCTGTCCTAGACAGAGTTTCGGGCTCAGCTACCCTGCCCATGCGTACGAGTTCGGCTTGCGACTGTCCCCCCAGACTGTTGATACTGCCAAGGTAGCCTTTAGTCTCTTGTCTTTTAGGGTTCATACCTAGGTAAACCAGAAGGTTATTTCTGGTTCACCTTGAACGGGCTTGGAAGGTAACCCTTGTTGAAAGTGTAGGAGGGCGGTGGGTGATTCCTCCGCTTGTGCCTAAGAACCACTTCAAGGACGCCAAGTAATCGTTCATCAGCTTTCTTCGGGAAAGTATATCTTTTACCCTGGTTTGATTGCTTGAAACTTTAGGAATTTTATAGTGTATGCTCTGTGGTTTTGCCTTTGTTTAGTTGGCCTTAGGGCGTGATTTGTCAAATTTTTAATTCTGGAGGACCAACCTGTTAGAAGGTCAAGAAGGTTGAGAAACCTTCCTCCTATCACTGCATTGGAGCCTCCACCTTTACCTCAAAGGCGGAGATTAGACACAGACGGTTCATTTGAACCTGTAGGAATAAGTGAAGTTCTTGGTGAACCAGAACTCATTGCTAACCGTTTCAATCTTGACACAGTTGAGATAGAAGAATTGCAGACTGATGAGTTTGCAAAAAATTTTAACTCCCCCTTGACTGATTTAAACGATCCTGTGATCGTACAGGTTAGACCATTTGATTCACCAGTGCTAGGTGTACCTATGGGTAGAGTCATGTCTTCTGCGGAAGAAAGTCCTTTTGTGTTCACATCAACCCTTCTGGTTGAAGGGGTACTACCTCCCCCGGTCAGTGCCCCTAGATCTAGTTTGCCTTATACACCTTTGACTCCAGCGAGCCGGGTGGTTCAACCACCGGTTCACTCCAACATAGGAGGTACTTCTGGTGACATGGTTAATGGGATCCCCAGTATACCTACTATTCCTTCTTCCTTCCCTTACACTACCCAGAGTGGTCCGGTAGGATCCTCGGCATTTGTCCAAGGATTTCCTTGGAATGGGGGGCACATCCCCCCATCCAATCCATACGTAGGTCCATCTCCTTCATATGTAGGAGTGCAGTTTGGGAGAAACACCTCTTATGGGAAAAGCTTCCAAACCCCTATTTCGTTCCCTTACACGAGCTCTCCCTTTTCGCTATTTAGCGGAGGGATACCTGCTCCTATCTTTCAGTCTCCTATTTCTATGGGGACGGCCCGAACCTCTTACACTACACTTCCCACACACAATCCTGTGGCTTACGGATGGAATCCGTTTCAAAGCAACCTTCCCACTTCACAACCGGTGGCTGGGGGCAACCCCGCTTTTTCCCATGGGCATTTGGGGGCAGGTCCCTCTAATCCCCAAGCTGGCACATCTAGTGCCGCGGTTAGGCCCAAACTTCCTTTCCTGGAAACTTTAAACTTGCCATACTTGTCAAAATTGATGAATGACCCGATGAGGCATGACCCCTTGTGGCCACCTGTTCCCACCAAGTTACCATCGAACATCCCTAAGTTCGAAGGAAAAACTGGTGAAGATCCTAGGGCACATGCCACCACTTTTCACTTATGGTGTTCTTCCAATTTGTTGAATGAGGATTCAATTAGATTGAGGCTATTCCAGAGGACCTTGATAGGTACGGCGGCAAAATGGTATATTGAATTGCCTTCTGCTGCCTTTAGTAGTTTCTGGGATTTGGCTAGTGCTTTCCTTAGCCACTTTCATCTTCCGGTTCGATACGATTTCGGAACGGACTTGTTGTCTACTTTCAGAAAAAACAAGGCTACCCAAATCTCTGATCATATCCAAGAGTGGAGGAGGCAAAAGAGCCTTATCAAAGCCACCATTCCTCCTGAGTTTTTATTAGAATGGTTCCTTAAATCACTGTTGCCATACATATCTAAGGATGTTTCCACATCAGGAGTAACGAACGAAGAAGAAGCCATACTCAGGGCCCAGCAGTTAGACTTGATTTATTCACAGTCTGGGATCTTGTATGAGATCATCTCTAAGGCACCGAGGCCTTCACACGAAGCAGAGAAGCCTAAGCCTGGACCCCATGCCGATGGTGTGGTTGGGTCTGTTAACTCTCCCACCGTAGAGTCTTTAACTAAGCAACTTCACCAGTTGTCTGTCAAACAGTCTACGGCGGAGGCAGAAAAGGCTGCCCCCTCTCCCCAGAATGCAAATGTTTTTGCACAAACCTCTTAGAAGGGAAATCAGCAACCCGACGGGAAGAAAAAGAAAGGTAAAAAGGGAGAGGGAAATCAAAACAAGCCAAAGCCCACGAACAATGCTGATGGGGGGAAAAAATAAAAGAAGAAGGTCAAGTTCCCTTGTAAGTTGTGCCAAGAGGACCACCTTACTCACCTTTGTCCCCTTATGGATCAAGCCCAGAAGCTACTTAAAGCTCAACAACCCGTTGTCCTGAAGGATCCTTTTCCCCAAGGACAGAAATCTGCTTCAGCTTCTAATGTAGCAAGGGGCACTCAAACTGCCCCTGACCCTAACCATATCAACATGGTTCGATCTTTGACTTTGTTGCAGACAAGGAACAAAAACTATGAGAAAGAGACTCCTGAGAAGGGTAAAGCTGTAGGTGAAACTTCCAACCCTCTCACAATAGAGAAACCTGCCGAAACTATGCCGAAGATACCGAAAGGTGTTTTCAAGAAGACCTTGCATAACCCCAATGCTAGGGCTGCTTCAAACTACTCTGTGGTTGAAGATTTAGCTCAAACTCCGTGTGCAATGTCAGCTTTAGAGGTGTTACAGAGTTGTCCTGCCCAGGGGGATGCCCTCTTAGCAGCTTTAGGTAGCATGGATTCTTCGAGTCTCATGGCGAAATTTAACTTATATGATGTCAAAATTTGTCTGCCTTACCATGTAGCCCTATCAATAGATGTCGTCCATGGTGGTAAGACCATTGGAAGGGCAGTTGTCGATGAGGGAGCCTCTACATGTGTTATGTCCTTGACCTGCTGGAAAGCTCTTGGATCCCCAGAGCGGGTCCCATCAAACACTTTACTTACTGCGTTTGATGGAAGATCCTTCCATCCTCATGGTATCCCGCTAGCTTTTGAGATTAAGTTGGCAGGCAAAGTAGTGTCTGTTGAATTAGAAGTGATTGATGCTCCCTTGGACTAAAATTTGCTTCTGGGAAGGAATTGGACTTATGCGATGTCCGCTATTGCATCGGTCGTTCTTCATCTCGTGGTTTTTCCACATGAAGGCAAGTTGGTTACAGTTGACCAACTTGATTTTACTCGAAAAGGCCATTTAGAGTCTAATGAGTCCGCTGTGCCATTGGTTGATCAGGTAAAACCTGTTGCACAGAGCTTGGGGGCTGGAATGTACGCATCATTAATGGGCACATTTGATCTTCCAACCCCGGTTAATTACATTGGTTCTACTAGTGTGGGGAATTCCATCGCTACGGTTGTCGATAGGACTGATCCTTGGGTCCTCCCAACTCCCCATGAACCGGAAGTGCCCTTATCGACAGTGGAGGTAGCTTATCAAGCCATCACTCAAGCCACTATTGATCCCATTCCAGATCCTCTAACAGTCTCAGACGATATGGAAGAAGTCTATTTGCCCGCATGGGCAGAAAACTCTTTGCATTCCATAGATTGCTTAGATACTGTTTTACCTTCCAATGAAGCTATTCTGGAAGCCATGAGTGGACATGATAAGATTTGTGAGTATCTTCATCATCGATCCTATTTTCTTCCAGATCTGAGCAGAATAGAAAACCAAGAGTTTCACGTGAGACTGTCAGAAGATGTTGATATACCTATTAATCCCTTGCCTAGGGAAGGAGTGTTTGCTGAGGCGAATATGGCAAACATTTCCGCCACGATACCTATCAACATCTCTGTGAACCCAGATGTCGTGGAAAACATCTATATAGGTGCAAACTGCTCTTCGAAGGAGATTGCTATCTACACTGCCCTTTTTAAGGAGTTCCGCGATATCTTTGCCTGGTCATATGAGGATATTCCAGGCATTGATCCATCTATTGTTCAACATGAAATCCGAACCTATCCTGATGCCAAACCGGTTCGACAGAAATTAAGACCCGTGAACCTGCGTAAAGCGGCGGTTGTGAAGGCAGAAGTTGAAAAGCTGTTGAAAGCTAGTTTTATATATCCCATAGCTTTGACTGAATGGGTGTTCAACCCTATTCCTGTTGATAAAAAGTAAGGGACTATTTGCGTTTGTACAGACTTTAGAGACCTCAATAAAGCCTATCCTAAGGACAATTACCCCACATCATTTATTGACCAGATCATAGATGCATGTGCGGGAAGTGAGGTGTTTTCGTTTATGGATGGTTTCTCCAGCTACAATCAAATTCAAATCAAACCGGAAGACCAACATAAAACTGCTTTCATTTGTCCTTGGGGTACATTCGCATATAAAAAAATGCCCTTTGGATTGAAAACTATTGGGGATACCTTTCAACGGGCTATGAACTTTGATTTTCATGACATAAAAGCCATTGTCGAACCATACCTTGATGATCTGCATGCACATTCTCGCAAGAGGATCCAACATCCAGATCATTTACGGTTAATTTTTGAACAATGTAGATATTATAAAATTCGCTTGAATCCCCACAAGTGGGTATTCTGCGTCGAGTCAAGGAGATTACTCGGATTCATTGTCTCTAGTAGAGGCATCCAGGTGGATCCATTAAAAGTTGAGGCCATTGTGAATCTACCTCCTCCTCGTTCTCTCAGGCAACTTCAAAGCCTGCAAGGAAAGTCTAATTTCCTTCGACGTTTTATTGTTAATTATGCCAAGATCACTAAAGGTTTCATGCGCTTGCTCAAGCAGGACACCCCATTTGTATGGGATGAAACCGCACAACTTGTGTTCGAGGCATTGAAAAAAGCTTTGCTGTCGGCAACTTTATTACGTCCACCAGATTATTCTAGGGATTTTATATTATATCTGGCCGCGTCGGAGTCGACCATTGGGGTAGTACTAGTCCAGGAGGACAATAAGCTTGTTGAGCATGTCGTTTATTATCTTAGTCGTGCTTTGGCTAGACCTGAGCTTAGATACTCCCACGTCGAGAAGTTAGCCTTAGCAGCTGTTTATGATGTACAAAGGTTGCGCCACTACATTTTACTGAGGACCACAACAGTAGTGGCGGATGTGAATCCGTTCCAATATGTTTTATCTCGACGAATTGTTGGGGAAAAATTTAACAAGTGGATAGTCATTCTCCAAGAGTTTGACTTGGATTTCCAATCCGCTAAGTCTAAGAAGTCCTTAGTTTTTACTGAGCTAATAGCAGAATTTCCCACTGAAGAGAATGTAGTTGTTGAAGATGACTCATTCCCAGATGAGCACATCTTCCTGATATCCACCTCTGATTCTTGGTACGGGGATATTCTTATATATCTCCAGACTTTGAAGTATCCTACCGCTTACTCTAGGGAGGAACGACGTAAGTTATGCCTTCATGCCAAGAACTACCTCATTATAGGAGATACAATATATTGACGAGGGGTAGATTTCGTCTTGCGTCGCTGCCTTACTCATGAGGAAGCGGAGATTGTCCTAAATGATTCCCGTAGTGGAGCGTGTGGGGGTCATTTATCTGGGTTAGCAACGGCCTAGAAGATATTGCGCGTTGGTTATTTCTGGTCCACGATCTTTAAAGATTGTGTGGAAGTCGTGAAGCGTTGTCATCCGTGTCAGCGTTACACCAGGAAGATGCAGTCGCATCCTGCTCCATTATTTCCTGTTGTCTCGGTAGGCCCCTTCATGAAATGGGGGATCGATTACGTGACGTGCAACCCAGTCTCGGTTGGGGGGCATAATTACATCATTGTCGCTGTTGACTATTTTACGAAATGGGCAGAGGCAATGCCTACTTTCAAAGACAACGGGGAAACATCAGCTTTCTTTGTTTTCAATCAAATTATTGCAAGGTTTGGTATTCCCAAAGTGATTGTCACTGACCATGGCAGTCATTTTCAAAATAACATGATGACGGAACTGACTACCATGCTCGGATTTAGGCAAGAACATTCTTCTCCATACTATCCGCAAGCAAATGGTCAGGTTGAGGCTGTCAACAATACTTTAAAAACTATCCTTAAACGGACAATTGATGCAGCCCGTTCTAATTGGCACATCATGTTATATCCTGCTCTTTGGGATTACAGAACTAATGTCAAGACTGCAACGGAATATTCCCCTTTCCAACTCGTTCACGGGGTGGAAGCAGTTACTCCGATTGAATGCGAAATCCCATCTTTGAAGATAGTTATTCATGTGTTACCTGATACGGCTGAGCTTGAAGAACGTCTGGTACATTTAGAACACCTCGATGAACAACGTAGAGATGCGTTGACTGCGAATCAGGCTCATAAAAATAGGGTCAAATCTCAATATGATAAAACGGTCAAACCTAGGGTTTTCTCTGAAGGGGAACTTGTCTTGCTTTGGGACCAAGATAAAGAACTTCTGTGGGCAGGAAAATTTAAGGCTATGTGGTTAGGACCCTATGTCGTGTCAAAGGTATTAAGTAAAGGCACATATGAATTAGTAGATTATGATGGGAATAAGCTGCCTGAGCCTAGAAATGGGCTCTACCTGAAGAAGTACTATGCTTAGGCTTAGTACTTTTTCTTGTATTTTATTGTATCTATTTTTATGTACATTAGGTTGTCAGTTTTGTTTTTTATATTATCTGCTGGTTGTTGCAGATGTCTTCCGAAATGTATGTAGGTTTCGCTGATGGCGCCAGTCGTCACACTTGTAACCTAGCTACGGCAGCATGGGTTATCTATTCTCCCTCAGGACAGCTTGTTTCCGCGGGAGGTGCTTGTCTAGGTCCTGCTTCTAATAATGTTGCTGAGTATAGGGCTGTCATTGAGCTCCTATGGGATGCTTTGTCACGTGGCATCACCCAGCTTGAAGTTCGTTTGGATTCTCAGTTGGTAGTTTCCCAGCTCAATAGAGATTATCAGGTACGAAATCCTATCTTGTTACGTCAGTTCATGCAAATTCATTTATTGGAAATACATTTTGAAGTTATTACTTTCAATCATATTCCATGAAACCAAAATTCATTAACTGATGCATATGCTAATTATATTTTGGATTGGCATCTTCACACACATTTCATAAAAATATACAGCAAACATATAAAGAACACTTGTAAAATAAGCCGACAACCAACATCAATATATATATATATATATATATATATATGTGTGTGTGTGTGTGTAAAATATCTGTCTGTAGATAGGTCGAGTCTGATCCGTATATCCCGTCATATACAAAAAGTACAAAATTGTGGATCATAATCCATCAAAATGCCCTAGGTCTAAGCTGAACCACCTTGGTCCCCATGATCTCTATGCACCCTGGCTTCCTCAGCCTCCTCGGTTTCGGCAGCCTCCACCGCATCTCTGTATACAAGCACTGCTCTAGCTACTCGTCTGAAAAGACGTAGCCAAATTGGTGGAACCCCAACTACAAACTCCTACATGGCTGTAGGGATATGCTCTATCCGTATAGTCGGTACTCGTTGGGTTAGCCGCAGCCAGCTTCCCCTCGAGTACTCTGATTAATCCCTGATCCTCTCCCACGACAGGACGTATGAACATACGAGGGTGCCCTTCAGGGCAGACTAGTCCAACATCTGCATTTTGACACATGAATAGGATCAAGACGTGTACATATGTATATATTGATCATTTGAAAAATTCATAAAAATTTGATAATGATTTAAAAATTAAAAAATTACTTACCCATCTCTCCCCATGCTCCTCCTGGAGGGAGGACAAGTTCGGGGTCACCTCGGAAGTCCAACCCGGCGTATGGAAACTGCTCCAGTGCCGGCAGCTGTCGTTCCCACCAAGTATAAAAGTCAGCATCATATACGCTGTGTACTATGTCTCCTCCTCCGTGTCGGAGGAAGATGTCTCCCCACCGGCTCAGCCTTGGCTGACGCGGAGATCTGACCTGTAGTGATATAGCAGGGCTCATGGCTGGTACTCTCTCGAAGAAGAACGCTACTAGTATGCTTGCATAGCCAAAATTCTTGCGTCTTCCCCTCTTACAGTCGGATAGTTGCCTCTTCATAATGGGGGCAACTCCCGAGCACCAATCATAGAGAGCACCTCTAAAGAAATCAACCGCCACCCTCATTTGATTTATGGTGGCCATATGTAACCTTGATGATCCTGCAAGTCTCACAATGGTACTAGCCAATACCTGGAGAGTGAAATCCTAGATGTCTGCAATTAGAACACTGCTTCCCTTCTTCTAAGTACCCAGTATACAGAATATGTCTACATATTTTTGGACACTTAAGGGGTCACCGCCCCTGCCAGTGCCCTCCAAATTCACCGATGCTCCCCGTCGTGACAACCCGGTAATGAAATAGATGTCTTCCATGGTAAGCTCTAAGGTCTCACCTTGAAGATTGAACATCCCCATGTCATGATCCCAAAAATTGACCATGAACTCAAGTATGCGGACATTGGCCCGCATGGGCGATGTACAAAAGAATTTCAACAGCCCACTAGTTCTCAATGCTTGCAATGTGGGCACGCTTTGGAGCGCCGCATGATCCATCGTTTCGTGCTCCCTTTCCCTCCACTCCAGAACCATTTTTACCTCGCAAATATAAGCAATTTAATTCAGTATTTCACAATCAAAATTTAAAAATCTTGCATATTTTTAAAGCTTTGGCCCATTGCGCAGCATTCGCGACTGTCTATTTAGGTAGGTCGCGGATCATTCGCGGCTGTCTAGTTAAACAACCCGCGAATGAAACGCGTATTCGCGACTTTCATGCTTAGCAACCCGCGTATGCACACTGTCATATTTTTGAGTGCTATTAAATAATGAATTCACCATTAAAACTAATATTTGTTTCGATCAATTTGACGAGCTTAGGGTGTAGAATTACCTGAAGCTGACGGATTCTGATTCTGACGGTCCAATTCTCCACGGTGATCGATCAAATGTAGAGGGTAATCTTGCTCTTTATGGTTCAAAAAGTTCAAATGGTAAGAATTGTTTTAATTTTCAAGCTATTTATAGAAATAATATTTCATAAAGTGGGTCTCTTTCCTATAGTTTGAAATGTCAATCAACTAATACCATACTTTTGTGCCTTGGAACAGGTTTATCAACTTTTACAGAGTGTTGTTGCTCCAATTGGGTGGTTTCGCTATTTCCAACATATGTTGGCATCTTATCACTCCACATTAACCTTAGTATTTAACACTTTGCCACGGACTATGGTATTCTAAACCATTAGTCCCTTGTCTCTACCATTGTTCCTCCATGGCTAGGGACCCTATTTCATGAGTATCATCTTTATATGCCTTTGTCATCCTTTGGTGCTCATGCTACCATTGTTTCAGGTTCAGGGGTATCCTCTTAGCTATTTTTCACGCCAAATAGAGCTTCTTTTGAATCTATTTTTACAAGCTATCCCTTTATAGGACTCCCCGCCCTTATGGAGTTTCTTTAGGCCCAGGTCTGACTCCTTCAAAACAGACTTGACTGTCGAGTTATCTCGTCCGTTCAAGCTCGTTAAGAATATGTGAACGGGTATCTGCATTGGTGGTAGGTTATCTCTTTCTCGGACCATGCGGAATAATACGAGAAAGGATCACTCTCTTTTCTTTTGAATTGAGAATAGTATTCTCAGGTATAGGTTTATCACTTTTCCAGACCTGAGGGACTAAATTTACGGAAAAGGAACACCCGGTTTGAGCTTAGTTTTCTCTTTTTCGTGCTCTGGACCTAAACATGAAAAAGATTCCGAGTGTACTTTGTGTCTTTGTCATGCTCATTAAACACTAAAGAACAAAGCAACGAGTTTATTGTTGTAAGCCCCATTTCTCGTAACCAAGTGGATCTTTCCGAGTGATCTTGTTTTCCTTCACACTCGTAAAACTCAAGCTATTTTATGTTGTTCTGGAAGGAGCATTGGGTAGGTGGTAATTTAACCTTTTTCGGACCTCCCTGACTAAGTACGAAAAAAGGTTCACATTTTCTTCTTCGGAAGTTAAGAGAGTTCTTCTGTGGTTTATTTTATACTTTTTCGGCCTCAAGAGACTAAATTGGACGAAAAAGGACCCCCCTGGAGTCTTCTTTGGCGTTTTCATACTCTCTAAATGTGAAAACACCGGCTGAGCATGTACTAGTTCGAGCTCATTAAATCCACGAATCAGTGACACTATCAAGCATTATTTTTCCATCTCTTCAAGCTTGTTAAAAAATGAAGAGGGAACCGAGTTTACTTTCCTGGACTCGTTAAAATTTAACAGGGAAGGTAAGGAAGAAGTTTTCTTTTGTTTTCAGTAATGGCAACATGTCATCCTTGAACATAGCACTCTTTGTTTTTTGATATCCATGTTTCAGTGTTCACTTGTGTTTAGCTATCACTTTGAGTTTCTTACTCCTCCTCTTGTCCATTATACCTGGGGAATCTGATCATGTCTCCTACATGACAGATAAGTCTAGTTGTTCCATCTCTTAATTATACGCTGCCTTGGGTCATCTCTATGTTGTGCTCACTGTTCGAGGACTTTACCCAATGTCTGATCTATAGCCTGATCCCATCATTGTTATATATGTTATCTATTTGTGTCTCCCTTCTTTTGCCCAGTCCCTAGTCACTCTTGTGATCTGTTGGTGGATCTGTTGCCTTCCTTATCACAGCATGGTTCCGTTTTTCAGTACTTCCTGATGGCGAAGACCTAGAGTTTTGACGATTGTACCTCAGGATTCACTTCCATCATTGGTGAATTCCTTTGCTTCAGTTGTCCATTATCCCTTATTGGTTGACAAACTGTTGAATCCTTTCCATGTTCGACTTCAGCTTACCCTTATTCACATGGTTTGGATTGTACTGGTTCTTTGGGATAAGTTTATGAAGACCTTAGTTCACACTTATGGACTAAGTTGCGCAAGATTATGTTCTATCTATCTACATAGCTTCCAGATCTTTGAAGACTCATCATTATTGTATATTGTGGCTTCGATCCATCTTTGTAATCTACGTGGTTCTATACCCGTATCATATGATGTACTCAAATATTGTAAAGGAGCTAGTGTTCCAGTAAATTGAACATAGCATCCTCAGATGTAACTTTGTATATGACATTACTATGTATTTGTTTCAGGTACTCTCTCTGCTCCATTGGATTTCTGAGTTCTCCAAAGCTAAATATTATAATGTATTTCGGCCATCGTTTCCCTCTGACCTCACACATTAGGGGGCATCTGTTATACACCTGAATGGCACCTCTCCGTCCGAGTGCCGACATCCCTCATGTTGGCACACAAAAGGACATTTATGGATAGAGGTTTGCCCAAAACACTATAGATTGGCTTATGGCATAATACATACTTCCTCCATCCAGTTGATTACTTTGTCATTTTACTATGTTGACTTGTATTCGCGACTCTCCTTTTATGCAACTCGCGAGTCATTCACGAGTGTCCCTTATAGCAAGTCGCAAATGGATGTATTCGCGGGTTGCCCTTGTAGCAAGTCGCGAATCATCCACGGGTTGTCCTTCTACACACCCGCGAATATGTCCCTGAATAGTTAAACATAAAAACACGCGCTGATATGAGATTAGTTAAGCATTATTATCTTAATTATCTTAACTGTCTCAACCTCCTCAACCTTCGAAACCGCCTTATTTCCTCCATATAAATACAGGCCTTGGGGAGGGTGTTGGTTAGATACACTTGGAGAGCAAAGTTATGCTAGTGGAGTTTATACAGAAGTCTTTGGAGCAGTGGAACTCAGAGTCCTTTGGTTACAGAGGAGTCATTGTCTCAGGCGTTGGGTTGTAATCTGAACTTCTTCATTATTGATAATAAAGAGAATCCTTCTTCCATATGTGTTTCATGTGTCTTGGTTTGATAAATGTTTATGTTTATGCATCTTATATAGGATTTATCTAACCTGCTTACATATATATGAATCATCTTGTATCTGGAAGATTGGCTCTTGACAGGTGAAAGAAGAACAACCTTGAAGACTTTGGAGATGAAGTAGAACGGAAGAGGACTAGCAAGGATCGACCTTCGTTAATCGAGTAAGTCTTTCTCATCCTCCTATTTCCTTTACTGCACTCTGGAAGTCAATTGTCTGCAAGTTAATTGAGTATGTTGGTAACCCCATACCTTAGGTTATTAGGTGTGTAATCCTGTACAACAGTGGGTACTTGTTTGATGCAGAATTGAATTTTGCATTCAACGGATGTTTCCGTTTGAAATTTGAGTAAATTAACATGGAGATAAGTTGAAAATACGAAGAAAAAAAATCTCTTCTCGTCCAAAATTCATAACTTTTATTTTATTATTTTACTTAGGAAGCCCATTTTAGACCCCAAATGTACTCTAATGCATTGACATTGCTCACCATACTGGGTCCCCATATCCAATCACCTCTAAAAATGGGTTGTCCTAAGAAATTGATGAAATTCAAAACATTGGCAAATCATTCAACTGGGTCCAAAAATATGAAATCAGATAGTTGCTTTGACTAATTGTTGTACATAATTTGATCCTACAACTAAGGTGAGGTCACCAACATACTGAATTGAATGAAGGCCAACTCATAGATTGGTTTGACAGACTGATAAGACTGAAGTAGGGCTAAATCTATTCCACTTTAATGCATACACACATGAACAAATAGGAGAGAGAAGAAGGGAGAGAAGAAGTACAACTTGTTTATGAAGGTTGGTCTTGTTGCTCCTCTTAAACTTCTCCAATCTGCTCCTGAGTGACTTTCTCTAACCTGCAAAATGCCAATCACCCTTCCTCAAAAGCTTTTGGCTATAAATATAGATCTAATCAATTGAATTAATATTCTTCTTAATCACAAATTCCTTTGCAAAGAAACAACAACCAATCATTTAACACTTTTTTTTCAAGGGAGGGAAAGATGTCAAATCTATATTAGTATAATGAAACAGTACGATAGTTACATTTTCACTGCTCAACGCCTTTCGAAACCTAAGATCAAGTTCCTCTGCTCTTGATTCTTTTACAATCCCACTTCCAACCGAATAGGCTTCCACTATGTGCTTGAGGTAGAGATCACTCAAGATGAGTGAGCCCAACAGTCATGGGATGGAAATAGATAGCGATCAATGGCAGATAAGGGGAATGGATGAATCAAATTTATAATGAGATTTTTCTAGCGTGACAATGTGGATGGGATGTCTCCCTTTGGTGGTCCATCTCATCTCCTTTTATGGGTAATGGAGATAGTTTCAGATGGTTGGTTACCAGACACTTTAGACAGTTACAACTGAGCATTAAACTAACAAAATTGTCATAACTTGCCTCTTTTTTGAATTTTTATAATTTTTTTGATGACATTTTTAGGCACACACGCGTTGCCCAAGAGAAACTAGCGTGGCACGCATTTTGCTTATGCAAATGGCATGTGGGATTCATTTGAGGTTGCAACTTTGACATTTTGAAGGGAACTTTAACTTGGGATCTCATTTTAGGGATGAGGGCAATAATATGGAGTCAAATCATAGGCTCTTCCATATTTTACAAGTTTTTTTTTGTGAACGATCAGGGACACATAGGTGTTGTCTTTTGAACTGTCGTCACGGACAATGAAATGTCAATTTGAGCTATTGCACTAACCTCCAAAAATTGCTAAAAATAGTAGCTACTAAAAACTAGAAATTGTTTTTAACGATTTCTTAGATCTACCTACAAACTAAACCCCATGCATATCTTCCCAAAGGATGTGTAAAAGCATGATCATATCATGTAAAATGTAACACTGCAACTCACCCTTTCGAGGTCTTCAACCTCCCATACTCTAAATACTGCATTGATTCTATAAGTATGGGATACCCACTGTTGTTGTATCACCTATCCGTATGTACCTAAGATGTATGCTCTGCCTATACCAATGTAGAAAGAACCTATCCAAATTTTGTTCGACCATCAATCCTGCAATAATAAAGACATGCAACCATGTGCCAAGTCTGAAAAATACTCCACAAATCGTTGATGTTGCATCAATGGACCAACTAACTAATCCACCCCATAATGTACTCATGAACCGTCAATGGTGAATGGTGAACTCGATAACACTAAGCTCACCTCGAATGATATCCGTGAATATGTACTGTAGATTAAGACTTCTAAAGTCAAATCCAGTGTTAATAGGTGCCATGGCTCCAATTCACGGTAAAAATATTGCATTGTTGTCTATAGTTATGTATACATATGTTAACCAATAAATGTATACCAGTAAGATGTTAAAATTCAGATTGTCAAAATCTTCAATTGTGTTTCATTAAATGTTGTTTACATGATAAATAGGTGTAGTTATATCCATATGAAGAAATGAATGGGTCAACATTCAATAATCACCCTGTTTAGAAAAAGCCTTGTGCTTGTTTGGAACTCCATGTCTGTACTGTGCAAACCTGAGAATTTGGCTGAGATGTTATAAGTTCTCCTGTACTTTCTGCAATCAAAAGCCATACATCTTGTTCCAGCCCTGCTCCACTCTTCTGTTTCCACAACTTTGAGTCACACATCTAGGCACAGTCCTCTGGAATAAAAAATTAAGATCTATGATTGTTATACTCTACAACTTTTGAAGACTACAAATCTTCTCTGCGTGCATTTGAAAATATTTGGGCAATGAAAAAATAACATTCACTGATGTTAGAAAATAGGACCGCAGAGCAATAACAGATATACAGTGAAATCAATAAACAAGATGCAAAACACATTAAAACATTACAGAGAGACACAGATATAACGTGGTTCACCCAAACGATGGGCTACGTTTACAAAGAAATTGCCAGTCCTTTTATTACAGTCCAAAAAGATGAAGGGATACACCCTGCAGCAAAACCACTGCACTTCCTCTTCACGCTCTCACAGTCTCTCTTCCAATACAATACAATACCATACACAATTGTTTTACAATGCTTTCTTTTATAGGGGAAATACAATAGGAAAATTTTAGGGTTAACCCAATACCATGGGCCCGCAATATTGTTGGCCAGCACACATTCCAAAAATTTTCTCAGGGGCTCTGCCCCCGAACCCCAAGGCAGAGGGAATGAGTGTACAGTACTCCTAGGTTACAATCACAACTGAATAATATCTTTGAATCTGGAAAATTAGGCTCCACAACCAACAATCTCCCACTTGGAGACTGATAACAGCAACTCCACCGCTACTACAGTTGATGGACTATGCTTTGGACCTTGGACTTGGCAAATTTCTTATTTTCACCTTCATGCTTGAAGGCCAACAGAAACCGAGCAGGAACTCAATTTCTCTCTGGTTACTCCCTTTGTCAACATGTCTGCAGGATTTTGACTAGTGTGTATCTTTTCCAGTTTTAACAGTTCTTCATCTAGAACAAATCTTATGAAGTGGTACTTGAGTTGTATATGTTTAGTCCTCAAATGACAGGTTGAGTTCTTTGCAAGATGAATGCCACTTTGGCTGTCACTGTACATCCTACTATTCTCCTGCTTCTTACCCAATTCTTCCATGAACCTCTGCAACCAAATCATCTCCTTACTAGCCTCTGTAACAGCAACATACTCTGCTTCCATTGTTGAAAGTGCAACAACCTGTTGCAGTTTTGAAATCCAACTAACTGTTGTTCCACCCACAGTAAACACATACCCTGTGGTGTTCCTCCTGCTGTCTTTATCACCAGCCATATCTGCATCAACATATCCCTGCAGAACAGTGTCTGAACCTCCAAAACATAATGCATGAGAAGTGGTACATCTCAAATACCTGAGAATCCATTGTACTACTTTCCAATGCTCTTTACCTGGATTATTCATATACCTGCTCACAACTCCCACTGCATGTGCAATATCTGGTCTTGTGCACACCATGGCATACATCAAGCTCCCAACCGCTGATTAATAGGGAATCTTGGACATGTAATCTATCTCTTCCTGTGTCTCTGGACACATATCCTTGCTTAGTTTGAAATGGTTGGCCAAAGGTGTACTGATTGGTTTTGCATTCTACATTCTAAACCTCTGCAACACCTTTTCTATGTACTCACCTTAAGAAAATCTCAATTTGCGATTTTTCCTGTCTCTTGTTATTCTCATACCAAGGATTTGCTTTGCAGCACCCAAATCCTTCATCGCAAATGATTTAGCTAGTTTTCTTT
>LPNX011094211.1:27228-106678 GCA_001517045.1 Pseudotsuga menziesii
GCTCTTTTTTCTGCAGGCAACTTAACCAGATCCCAAGTCTGGTTTCTTACCAATGAGTCCATCTCCTCATCCATGCCTTGCTCCCACTTCTTTATAGTTTCTACCTGCATTGCTTCTTTAAAACATTTTGGTTCACCAGAATCAATCATCAATAAATAATACAGTGAAGGAGAGAATCATTTAGGGGGTCTACTTAACCTGGTAGACTTTCTTACAGTTGCAGGAGTTACAGGTACCTGCTGCTGCTCTTGATTTTCTGGTGCTTTTGGAACTTCATTTTCTTTGATTTCATCAAGCATTGTGTTATCTGTGTTTTCCTTTTATTTTTTATTTCCCTACAACTGATCTTTGTACATGACCTTTTCATTGAATACTACATCTCTACTCATAATGATTTTGCGATTTTTAAGATCTCATAAGTGATAACCAAAATCATCAACCCCGTATCCAATAAAGGTACATTTCTTCGATTTAGCCTCAAGCTTTGTTTTATCATCTTTATCAATATGGACAAATGCTTCACAACCAAAAGTTCTCAGAAATGAGTATTTTACCTATTTGCCTGTCCATGCCTCCTCTGGAATGCCACCATCAAAAGCGCTTGAAGGCCCTCTGTTTATTAAATAAACAGCAGTGTTTACAACATCAGCCCAAAACTGTAAGGGCAACCCTGCATGCAATCTCATACACCTTGCACGCTCCATGATCGTTTTGTTCATCCTTTCTGACACACCATTTTCTTGGGGTGTTCTAGGGACTGTCTTCTCTCTGCGAATCCCATTGTGTGAACAGTAACTGTCAAACTCCTTGCTGCAGTACTCGCCTCCATTATCAAATCTGAGACATTTCAACATTTTTCCTGTCTCATTCTCAGCTAAAGCTTTCCACTTCTTAAAAGTATTAAACACATCAGATTTTTGTCTAATGCAATAAACCCAGGTTTTTCTAGTTGCATCATCAATAAAGTAACATAATAACGAGAGCCACCAAGAGATTGTACCTGAGTTGGTCCCCATACATTTGTATGGACAAGCTCTAACTTTTAACTCTTCTTTTGTTTCCCAACCCTGAGAAATTTAACTCTCTTTTGTTTTCCATAAACACAGTTCTCACAGAATTCCAAACTTACCTGCTTCAGATCAGGAAGCAGTTTCCTTGAGTGGAGAATCTGCATCCCCTTCTCATTCATGTGGCCAAGCCTATGATGCCACAACGCCGCACCTGTTTCTGTGGAAGCTACAGAGATAGAATAATCAGTATTATGAAGACAAATATAACGTACATATCCTATCTTCCACCACATTTCTCCAAACGTGGACAAACAACCGCTATCTCCCCACTGCCTTGTTGAGATCAGATTTCTTTTCATAGTAGGAATGTGCCTTACATCATTTAGCAGCCATTATTTTGTTTTCCATAAACACAGTTCTCACAGAATTCCAAACTTACCTGCTTCAGATCAGGAAGCAGTTTCCTTGAGTGGAGAATCTGCATCCCCTTCTCACTCATGTGGCCAAGCCTATGATGCCACAACACCGCACCTATTTCTGTGGAAGCTACAGAGATAGAATAATCAGTATTATGAGGACATAAATATAACATACATATCCTATCTTCCACCACATTTCTCCAAACGTGGACAAACAACCGCTATCTCCCAACTGCCCTATTGAGATCAGATTTCTTTTCATAGTAGGAATGTGCCTTACATCATTTAGCAACCATTCACTTCCATTATTTAACTTAATCCGTACCTTACCGTTTCCAACAATTTTACATGGTTCATCATCCCCCAATAGCACATGCCCAAAATCACCTTGAACATAATCATGAAAGAATTTCCTATGGGGTGTAGCATGACATGAAGCCCCTAAATCGACTACCCGATAATCCCTAGTATTATCTAATGCAAGAATCAAAGCATCTTGTAACACATCACCTGTTACATTCGCTTCCTGAGTAGTCTCTTGCTATCTATCTCCTTTTTTCTTTGGAGCTCTGCAGTGTTTCTTCAGATGTCCTTTCTTACCACAGTGCCAGCACTCTATTTTTCTGAATCTGGACTTGGATCTTCCCTTTTTAGACTTGCCACGATTTCCTGGGCTCCTTCCTCTCTCGTTTTGTCTCCCTCTGCTCTCTATGGTCAACGCATTCCCTGATAACTCACTTGTGCTTTTCCTTCGCATTTCCTCGCTAAGAATAACACCAACAACATCATCAAACTTAAGAGTGTTTGAACTAAGGACATAGTTACTTACAACCATGACCAAGCTATTCCAGCTTTTTGGCAATGAGCACAAGATTAGAAGAGCCCTAACCTCATCATCAAAGTTCACTTTTACAGAATTTAACTGACTGGTAAGTGTATTAAACTCATTTAAATGGTCAGCAACAGATCCACCTTCCGACATCTTCATATTAAATAAACGCTTCATTAAAAATACCTTGTTAGAAGCCGAGGGTTTTTCGTAGAGCTTACTCAATGCGCTCATCACACCCTCTGTTGTTTTTTCTTTCGAAATATTGAAAGCCACCAACGAAGCCAGGCACAGCCGTATTGTTCCCAGTGCCTTTCTGTCAAGAACCTCCCATTCTTCATCCTTCATAGCTGCCGGTTGTTTTGTTTTTCCACCCAACGGCAGGTACAGATCCTTTTGGTACAGATAGTCCTCAATTTGCATCTTCCATAACTGATAGTTTTGGTCGTTAAATTTCTCGACCCTAAACTTTCCTTCTTCCGCCATTGCTCCCACTCGAACCAGGAACCCTTCTTTCCTGCGAGTTTATCAACCAAATAGACCTTTTTGCTCTGATACCAATTGTTAGAAAATAGGACCGCAAAGCAATAACAGATATACAGTTAAATCAATAAATAAGATGCAAAACACATTAAAACATTACAGAGAGACAGATATAACGTGGCTCACCCAAACGATGGGCTACATCCACAAAGAAATTGCCAGTCCTCTTATTACAGTCCAGAAAGATAAAGGGATACACCCTGCAGCAAAACCGCTGCACTTCCTCTTCACGCTCTCACAGTCTCTCTTCCAATACAATACAATACCATACACAGTCGTTTTACAATGCTTTCTTTTATAGGGGAAATACAATGGGAAAATTCTAGGGTTAACCCAATATCATGGGTCCGCAATACTGTTGGCCAGCACACATCCCAAAAAAAATTCTTAGGGGCTCCGTCCCCGAACCCCAAGGCAGAGGGAATGAGTGTACAGTACTTCTAGGTTACAATCACAATTGAATAATATCTGTAGATCTAGAAGATTAAGCTCCACAACCAACAAGTGGCTCCACCCCTTTTATGTATATATATCAAAATAATTTTGTAAAAATAACATTCAGTGGCTCTACCCCTTTTATGTGTATATATAAAAATAATTTTGTAATTTTCATCCCTATAATGGGGTTGATCTATTATTGTTATACTCTACAAGTTTTGAAAACTACAAATCTTCTCTGCATTCATTTGAAAATATTTGGGCAGCGAAATAACATTAAGTGGCTCCACCTTTTTTATGTGTATTTATAAAAATAATTTTGTATATTTGCATACCTAAAATAGGTTGGCATGTTTTTCAGTATGTTTTAGCTCTTGCATCTTCCACACCAAGCTGCATTGATGCAATTCACCATACACTCTACTCTTATCGTGCCTTGGGCATGGTAAAATGGGCCACCTTGCCTGACATACAAAATGCACTTAAAACAACAAGGAGCACATCCTATAAGTTCCCGATAATATCCAAGACATCCATGTTGATGTCCTCCTGAGAGTATGTATCCAGATCGTGGCTTAAGCTTTCACTGGAATCCTAAGCTATTAATCACCCAGTCTACCCAAATATGCATCACCTCTTGCAACACTGAACTATTTACTCCCTATATACACTATAATATGGCTACAAAATCTCTGAACTGGAAACCAGTGCAAGACAAGCAATATGATCTATTTTTAGTTGTAAAATGTTATGTTTATTGTCTTCTTTCAGTGCCATCACCAGTAATCCCCACAAGAACACAATCCATCCTTGAAATGATGGAAACGGTGTGCACCCCTCAGAATAATTTCTCGTTCCACAATCCTAGAAATGATCTTTGCTGCATTGTGGCAATCATCACACACACGAAGACTCTTGGTGATCCGGACAGGGGTCCCAGTGCTTGTGCTGATGAGCCCAAAAGCAATAGCCAGTTTCTCACTGTGACACATAAGCATTCGTTCTTTTACATCATCTTCAACATTGTTAAACACAGAGTCCAAGTTGGGTACATATCCTGCCTTCTTCATCTGCCCAACCAAAGACTCCAACATTGCATAAATTTCTTGAGATTGAGGGTGTGACCCGTCTTCCATGCGAAATTTATAAACATTGTTATTTACCTCAATGAAACTGCATTCTGCTGTTTTTCTCAATTGCTTTTCATTCATCAATGTTCTCACCTTGGAAACATCATCCCATCTGCCTGTTGCTGCATAAATGTTGCAGAGAACTACATAATATCCAACATTTTCAGCCTTTAATTTGAAAAGGTGTTCTGCCACGCAATCTGCTAGCTCAATGTTGAGATGAATTTTACAAGCCCCAAGCAAAGCTCCCCAAACTCCATCATCTGGCTCTAAGGGCATCTTGCTGATAAAGTCATGTGCTTCATCCAAACATCCAGCACGACCAAGAATGTCAACCATGCAGGCATAATGCTTGACTGTAGGCTTGATGCCATAATCTCGACTCATGGAATAGAAATATTTCCAACCCTCATCCACCAACCCTGCATGACTGCAAGCAGACAAAACAAAAACAAAGGTAACATGGTTTGGCTTTGTTTCTGTTTGCTGCATCTGCTTAAAAAGTGCAAGGGCATCCTCCCCATGCCCATGTGTTTCATATCCGGCGATTATTGCACTCCATGAAACCACATTTCTTTCTGACATATTGTCAAATAACCAACGAGCAATCTCTAGACTTCCACATTTTGCATACATGTCTATAAGGGCGGTTTCCACAGAAACATCCAACTCAAAACCATTGCTAATCATATAATCATGCATCCGCTTTCCTTGTTCCAAAGCTCCTAATTGAGCACATGCTGAGATCACGCTCAACATAGTGACCAAGTTGGGTTTCACGCCTGCTAGTTGCATTTGACTGAAAATTGTCAAAGCCTCATCTGCAAGCACATTCTGTTCATGCCCTGCAATCATCGCACTCCATGAGACCACATTTCTGACAGTCATTTTGTCAAACACTTGGCGTGCGAGTTCCATACTCCCACATTTGGCATACATGTCTACAAGAGCAGTCCCCACAGACACATCCGAGTCTAATCCGCTTTTCACTATGTAATCGTGGATGCATTTCCCTTGTTGTAGTGCTCCCACCTGCGCACATGCCGGGAGCACATTCGCCATTGTAATGCAGTCGGGTTTTATGGCAGCATCCCTCATTTGATTAAAAAGCTTCAAGGCCTTGTCCATAGCCCCAGTTTGGGCATATCCTGTGATGATTGTATTCCATGAGACTACATCTCTCTTAAACATTATGTCAAACACTAAAGTTGCACTATCCAAACATCCACACTTGGTATATAGTTTTATAAGTGAATTTCTCACATATATATTCCAGTCAAATCCTCTCTTAATTACACAACCATGAATACACTTACCTTGTTGCAGCGCCTCTAGATGTGCAACTGCAGAGAGAACGCTCGCCAACGCAACTAGGTCAGCTGCTATCCCTGCACCTTGCATTTGCTGAAACAGCATCAAGGCCTCACTGGCACGTCTATTCTGGGCATACCCTGCAATTATTGCAGTCCAGGAAACCAAATCTCTTACAGACATTCTGTCAAACACCTGACGTGCATCCTCCATACTCCCACATTTTGAGTACATGTCTATCAGGGCAGCCTCCACAACAATATTCGAGAAAATCCCATTCCTCAAAATGTGATAATGAATTAGCTTGCCCTCTTGCAGAGCTGATAAGCCACCACATGCCTTGAGCACAAAGGGAAACGTGAACCTGTTCGGCTCTACACCACTGCGCTGCATTTGATAATAAAGTGCGAGGGTGTTTTTCCAAAGGCCATTTCTGGCATATGCTCTGATCATTGCATTCCATGAGCAAATATTTGGTTGTCGTAGCTTTTCAAATACTTGGCGTGCATTCTCTGTAGTTCCGCATATAGAATACATGTCCACAAGTTTGGTTTCCAAGAATATATCTTCTTCTAATCCGTCCGTGACCATACGGCCATGGACTTGCCCTACTGTTTCGATGTTGGTACAGGCTTCTAACGCAGAAGCGTAGACTGCAGCGTTCGAATCCACCGCAATACCTGTGTGTTGTGCTTGATACATTGGCTTTTCTTTCAATTTTCGTGTGGGTTTTTGCCTAAGACGATGAAATAATCGCATATGAATATGATTTTGAAAGCCATGATGAACACAGGTGTGAAAAGAGGACGCCAGTGCCATTGCAGAAGCAATGATGATCTTATAGCGGCGTTTTGTTATGAATAACAGTGCGGTAAGCCATGAGGGGATGCAAGGCAGACTTCCTATCAACTATCATTACAGAAGGGCTGAATTGAATAATAAACAGACGCCATAACTTTAATTCAAAGCTGTGCTGATAATGATATTCAAAAAAAAAAAACTCGAAATCTGAGTGAGTATACTAAAATTTGAGTGACAATACTCTTAATGGAAATGGAAATGTCTTAGTTGAATTCACACTAAAAATCTCAGTGGCTCTAGGCATAAGATTGTGAATATGTTTTTGTTGAATTCAAACGATTCAACATTTGCCCAGCCCTGCCCTTGACTGACAAAAATATCCCGCAGAAATTTTGATTACCGGGAAGCCAAAATGAATCTCGCAAACGGTTTAACGACTATCTCTTTAAAACTTCACGATATTACAGAAACCACTTGAACAGATTACAGATTTTGGGTTTACCGCAAATAAAGACGTTATATTATAGTTTCAATGTGGGTTTTGTGTGGATCTTGTAAAAATTATCACTTACCTTAAGATTCTAAAGTTTTTACTATATGAAAGAAAGTATGAGAGTTAAAATGTATTAGATTATATAACTTAAAGATTTATACTATTGAAGCCCTAGGGTCCGCGAACTAGGGTTTGGGGGAGTTGGTGGCCATGGCGAAGTAGCTTAGGTAGTTCATTGTCTATTGTGAGTTTGGGGGATTTGGTATAGAGTTCAGTAGTTAAGTATTCGTCAACAATTATGTAGTTGGTGGTGGGTGTAGAACCTTATTTGTTTTGTATTGATTTTTTCAGGGTAGGGTTAGTGGTCAAACATATGATCGTAAACAGTGGCAGGTGGTTCAAGTGGTTAGGTAGGGCAACATCCTTTCTAACTGTTCACGACGCATTTTTTGGGGATATTGACCCTAGTCTATGTGAACAGGTTTGGCTCGCAGATCTGTCTGAAGATGAGCTGTCATCTGGGGCTGAGCCCTTTCATTTTCATTGGAGCGGTGGGGGTTTATCATGTAGCAAGGGGGAGGCAACTAAACAACACAGGGTACTAAAAGCCTTGAAGCTTAGGTCCAAAGGCATCAATATGGCCCTGGGGAGGGATGTAAAACTTGGTTGTGTTTTAAGTCTCTCGGCGCGGCCCATTGTTTTGGTAAAGTCTATTTCAACCATTTATCTTGGACAACTCTCTTAGAATGGATCAAGGTAATTGGAAGCCCCTTCTAAACTATTGCATGAGGATACATATTTTAGTGAAGAACTTGATAGTATTTCATTTTGTCAATGAAGAACATGTCTCTTGCATTCTAGCAAGATCGTGGGTGGTAGGTAGAAGATCTCTATGCTTGAAGAAGTGTCATTCTGGCTTCAACCCACGTACTGAGCAATTTCAACGGACTCACTATTGGATCCTATTGAAGGGTTTTCCTTTGGAATTGTGGTCGTAAGAGATATTTGAGGTTATTGCTAATAGGGTTGGTCGTTTTATATATTTTGATGACAAATCATTATTTCATGAAGACAAGCACACGTCGTGGGTGCTTACGGAGATTGATGTTGAACTTGGGCTTTCGGATGTGGTTAACATTGTTTGGGGGGGGTAAATAGATTTGCCAACCTTGGACTACTAGAGGACCCCTTTTTAGTGTCACATTTATGGTGAGGGAAGACATCTAAAAAGTATTGTCGTTCAACGACCCAGGGAAGGTCTGGTGCAAATCTGGGGCAACAAGCGAGGAACTCTACGGAACTTATCCTTTCTCCTCTTTCAGAAGATACAAGTTCCCTCTCAGGTTAGTTGAGATTGCAATGCCCTAAGTTTTTTGCCTCACTATCTAAATCTCAACTATTACTTATAGAGGATGTAGATTCTAGTCGTAATGTAGGAGCTTGGGATGGAAAGGCTCAACCCTCATTTGATACCTTTGTTCTGTCCGAGGAGGGAACTAGGACCGGGGATGGAAAGGCTCAACCCTCATTTGATACCTTTGTTATGTCTGGGGAGGGAACCATGACCGGGGATGGAGATTTTCTAGTTATTCTGGTTGAGCCTCATAGTGGTGGTGGTTCGGAGGATACAAACCTATTATTGAAAGTTTTGCATTTGGATTTTGATTCTCAGACATTAAGAGATGAGATAGATTCCCTTATTTATGTGGGATTGGCAGAACAACCAGTTGACCTTGAGCAAGTAGAGGAGCAATTTTATCCTCATTTAACTTGAGGGGGGTTCATTTAGGAACCACTAAGGGTATACACAAAGAACCCTGGGTATACACAAAGAATCCTGCTGCCCTAGAATCCCATGTTAATAAGAACCTTGTTGTCCTAGATTCACTTATCCTTAATAATCCCGATGTCACCATTCAAAAAAAGAATGGTGGTAGGAGGAGGAATGTAATATCCTGATTTTGACCCTATTGTATTAAACTTGTAAATGATGTAAATATTGTTATTAAATCATGGTGAGGAGCTCGAGGGCAAGGCCCCGCCATCGATTTAGCGTTTTATGTGTCGACAATTAGAATCGATGCCTATGGTTCTCGTGCTAGCCATGCACAATATAAATTGAGACATCATGTGAAATTGAATATGCAATTTAATAAAATACCCACAACTAGCTATGCAATGCAACAAGAGATGGGGGCATGATTTTCACAAGGAATAGTGAGGGAAATTATTCAAACCCTTGATCCAATAATGTTAAGCCAAATGTCAATGAAAGAACCCATAAACTCTCAATTATCCATTTCGACTTATGCACCCAATCATTTAATTCTTCCAAGAGTTGGTTGAGGCAATTAATGCATAGGGAATGGAGAGGTATGGCACTGAATTTCGTGTATGGGCAAGCCATGAATTTTGGGAAATCGTATTATTTGCTTATGGGGCAAGAAAACACCCAAAAAGGTGTGCCCAATCCATTCCTCACCCATGATTTTCACTTCCTCGCGCAGTTGGAGGTAGTTGGGGCGGTTTCTTCACGTTTTCCTACATTTCGTTCATTTTTCCATGGCTGTAAATCCGTTTTTGTGTTGCACAGTGGATGGGAAGAAGAGATTCGCAATTTGGGGGTTTATAGAGGTCGTTTTTGCCCCCGTAAGGCCTATAAACGTTTTTTGAAATCGAATTTGCTCTCCCAGGGTTGATTCCCCATCTACCATTTCATTTTTGGTTGCCCACGACTCCTGAGACTAATGGAAACCCCATCTTGGGCATCCCACAACCAAAACATTTTTCTTCATATCCAACACTTGTGTTTTGTTGTTATGTGCATCCTTGTTTTGGTATGAAGTGTAAGTAAGAATTAGGAGTGGAAGAGGACTAGGATTGGCTTGATAAACCTAGTGAAGAGGACCAGATTGTATCTCCATGGGTTAAAAATTAGGTATACACGCAACAAAGAAATCTTGTTCGCGTAGAAGGGCTCATCAGGGAGCATTTTTCTTCTATTGCGTTGGGGTTTGTTATGAGCCAAGAGTTGGAAGATTTAAAGCCCCTTGAAGTAGAAAAAACAGAGATACTCCGGGCGGAGGAGGCCATCTGGTGCCTTAAGAGCGTGGCATTGTGGCAAGCACAGGAAGGCCATAATACAAAATATTTTCATTCATTTGTTGAAAATTGTAGGAGCATAATGCTATTTGGTTGATTGAGGATCAAGCGGGTGAAAAATACACTTCTCAGTTAGGTATTTAAGGTTCTGCTTACAAGGATTTTTCCAATCTCTTTAAAATACCTCAACTAATAATTCTTTCTTCACAAATGAGAGTTTACAATGTATACCCCATATTTTCTCGGGTGAAGAAAGTGATGACGTTGGGAGACCTATTACCCTATTGGAAGTTGAAGATATAAAGATATATTGAAACAGATGGGCAAGGACGAGAGTCCCAAGTCTGACGGGTGGATGATAGAATTTTATATTCAGATTTTTGACTTGTTGGGGTTTGAAGTAGTCTGTCTTGCGGAAGAGGCCTGCACCTCGGGTTAGGTTTCAGGAGGGGTCAATGGCAAATGCCACATTTCTTGCTCTCATACCGAAGAATTCAAATTTTGTTACTTTTCAGGACTTTCACCCCATATCACTGTGCAATCTCTTATATAAGATCATTTCAAAGGTGATAGCTTATTGGATTAAAGCAGGATTATCCAGGGTTATATCCAAAGAGTAGTTTGGTTTTCTCCATCAACGGAAGATATTTGATGCCATTAGCGTGGCCCAGGAGACAATACACACTGCAAAAGTAAAAAATATCAACTCCTTGGTCATGAAACTAGATCTTGTGAAAACATATGATCAAGTTGATAGATCCTTTCTCAAGTTACCGCTACTTATGCTAGACTAAATTATGAGGTTACTCAGTGGATTATGGGTTGTATTGACTTAGCCAATTTTGTAGTCTTAATAAATAGGAACCCTATCATTTTTTTCAAAATCTCTCGTGGTTTAAGGCAGTGATGCCCTTTATCGCTACTATTATTTTTTCTGGTCATTGAGGGGTTAAGTTGGATTATTTCCCTGGATAAACAGGATTTCCTCTTCGTTGTATATTACCCATCTTGTTTTTGTTGATGATGTTCTTATTTTGGTATTGGTACAATGTCAGAATGGCACCATTACAAAGAGATTCTGGATATATACCGCTTGGCTTCTGGTTTGATGATTAGTGTTCAGGCATATGAGATTGGAATGAAATACCTTGGGTATTTCCTGAATCCCAACGACTATCATGGATCTGACTGGCTCTGGCTGGTGAAAAAGATAGAAAAGAGGATATAATCCTGCTGCAATCGGATATTATCTTTAGGGGGTCGTTTGACATTAATCAATTCCATCCTTAATAGTATTCCTATAACCCTGGCAAAGGTTCTGAAATATATACTTTCCCTTATTCGTCAGATTGTTTTCACCTTTCTCTGGTCTGGATCATAGTCAATTGGTCGAATACATCTTGTGGCTTGGGAAGCGTTGTCATTGGCAATGAACACTGGGGGCTGGGATATAAAGAATGTGTTTTGGGTTAATAAAGCTATGGTGATGAAAAGCTTTTAGCGAGGCCTTATGGACTCGGGCTTATTATGGGGCAATGTCATTAGAAGCAAATATCTTTAAAATCGTATTGTTATAGGATGGATGAGAAAGGAACTACTATCTGTCTCTAACATTTGGAACGGTTTACTGGAATCCTTGACAGAGTTAAACCGATGGCTGGCTAGCTTGGTAGATTGGGAATGGAGAGGCAAGACTCAGTTGGTGGTGAGGATTATTGGCTCTCGACGGTAGATTTACAGTTAGCTCCTTAGGATGCTATAGAGTGGACTAAAGGTATATATCAACTCTCTATCATGCAGGCATAACATTGGTGAATGTAGAGGGTCAGATCCTGTGGTCTGGGAACTCATCGAGTGGACAGGACAGGTCGTCACTAATTTAGGATATAATTCCATTGTTTCAAGAAATATTGAGAGTTGGGTGAGATGGTGGTTACTACCGTCACATCTACAAGTGAAAAGCTCTGACAAAGATACTATGTTTTGTCCGGTTTGCATTAAAAAATAAGATTATGGGGAAAGCTATTATAAAAGAGGTGGGGTTGGCTCGGTTGCTTGTCCTCTAGGTTATTAGGCGACTAAAATAATGGACCATATATTTGTTAATTTCCATAAGACACTCCAAATCTGAGTAGATGTATCTGACATATTGAATTTTGCTGGTCAGGGGTCCTAACTACACTTGATGCTTGTTTATATCATTGGTTTGTGGCAGGATCACATTCAACACCTTATCCTCTCTTCTTCTTCATATGGGGGCATATGGAAGTATCATAACTCAATCATATTTGATCATATTTGATGAGGCACATTTTGATATGCATCAAGCTTGCAGGTACAGGTATGTTATGGGATTTTGTTCAATTTCAGTTCATTAACAGCTACAGATACAAATAAGTCCTATCTCCCCATTATTTTCGATGGAGCTACACAAAAAGGAGACTGTGGTGCCATAATATACTTATTACTAAGCAAGGATCGTTATTTTATCCTTTGATTTGGGTGTGGTATGGGATCCAATATGTGTGCTGAACTAATTGCATTATGGGGACTTATATTTTTCACTCACAGCAGGGGATGAAGGCCTTCAGTGTTTCTAAGGTGGTGGTGGAATGGATTAGTGGGAAAACTCAGCAGAAGGTCACGGTGTTAGAAAATTGAAAAGATTAATTGAAAAAGTGAGCAGAAGATCACCCTGTTAGAAAATTAGAAAGACCGTACCAAAGACCTACAAAAAATATTTACATCAATCTGCTACAAGCATATTTTCAAGAATACAACAACAATGCATATATATTATCAAAGTGGGGCATTGGGCTTCGAGAAGGATTGTTGTACTATAAAGAATACAAAAACCTTCTTCTCTTGGAGGAAGGCCATTACATGATACATTGATTGATTGTCTTCACATAGAATTAAGCTAAGCTTTTGGCCTCATGAAACTATTAATGGGTAAGATAACTCTTTTAGTTAACATTACTTGTCATATTATCACTATTGTTTAAAATTTGGTACACTTACTATATACGATTTTGGACATTACTTTTATAATAGCAAGTAACCATAATTGGTTGAGCAATAAGTGATGGCTTATAAAAATAGGACATAAGAGTTTCTGCATATTTTTATAGTGGTTTTGAATACTATCTATGGGATAGACACTTTTGTATTTTCTTTGATTCAATCTATGAATAGCAAGTTTTTTTTTTACAATTATGTTAAATATTTATACACTTTTGTTAAAAAAACTTACATTAAAAATATAAAAAATAAAATATGTGTAATATGAAAACATATCTCGAATCACATAATGTTATATAAAAGAATATAAAGTATAAGAATCGGAAAACATACCTCGAAGTGTAATGTTATATAAAACAATATAAAGTATAAGCATGGGAACACATATTCTTAATGGAGGTGTGTTTAGTTGATGAAAGGTAAGTGTTAGTAATGTTTTTTTTATTAACAAAGTTATTCTTTAGTACAGATAGTTGCATATAATGGCAAATCAAGGTCGTATTATTAAGAACTTGTATTAAGGATGGGTTTTATTTTAATGTTTGAAAATAATATTCTAAATTCTTCTCATGTTCCTCATTATTTGTATGGACAAGACCTATAGTATATACTATATAACTTTGCATAAGGGTTAGCTTTCAGTGACATAGTTTTATAATAATTTTGTAAAATTTCTACATTATCTCTTTGTGATTGAGCTTACATCCATTATAATTATTCATTCCATTGAAATGATCTCAATTCTAAAACTGTACATGAACTTCCCATCTCATATGACTCTTCTTTTTAAGGACATAATACAAGGAATAATCCATGGACTTCTTAATGATATATTTGTTCTTTGTGAGCCACTCCATGGACTTCTTAATGATATGTTTGTTCTTTGTGAGCCACTTATACTTGTACTTTTGTTTGTAAATGGGGTCTTATTTGATTTTGATAATATAGTTTACCCGAATCATAAATGCTTAACTTAAGGGATTATCTTGTAATTTGTGGGACACGTCTACTGCATTATAATATTTTGTGTTGAATAATTGCCACTTACAAGGGTATTACTACATTATATGTGTGTGTGTGTGTTAAAATTCATGCATGCTAGCTTAATTGAATAACTGATACTTGCATTGTCCCTTCATTCTTTCATATTTTCATAATCCATTATAGTTATTTTTTCTATGTAAGCATTACCATGATAGCCCCAAGGGTTAGCTCAATTTGTTAAACTATATGTCCAAGGTGCATTGTTGATGTGGAGGTCATAGAGAATAGGGTCAAATCCAATAGAGTCCCTTGGGGTTACCAATTGCTATTGTGGTCGGAAATTGATTCCATCTAAATATGTTATGGAAGAGGAGGGAATCTCGCAATATTTTCCTTGACAAAAAGGATATTACCATAATATTTCAAACATATTTTTTTTTGTTGAATAAGCATTATTCATTGTGATATATTATAAGGTTTAAATCAGTATTCAAAGTAGTAAAAATACACTCAATAACTTCCATTGTAAAAACTCTAGCTATTGTAGATTGTCCATCTTCCCTAGAAAATACTAGATCTCAAATGTAATGGTTTATTTCTTAGACAAAGCGAAAACTATTAATAGGGAACACTTTTTACACTCTTACTACTCTCCCATATAAGCTTGAGCAAAGCTTAGCAAAAAACTACACATCAATAAAACTTTTTGTTGGCCTAGGAAATGAGCACAAGGAAGAAGCTCGTGTGCGAGAAAAGAAGATGCGCCGTGTGCGCGAGAGAAACAAAGGAAGATCACGAAGGAAGAAAAGGATCCGTGCAGGTAGAATAGAGAGGTGTGTTGTGAAGGAAAGATGAGCGTAGAAGCGCACAAATGATAACGGTTGGAAAGCGACAGGTGCAGAATCCAGATCATGGTCATTTATGGCGGCGTAAGCCTGCAGCTACGCATGTATGAGGGGATATTTGTAAGTCAGGCCGATAGTGCCTTGTGTCAAGTCATGATCACACAGCTGTAACCTGAGGGGCGGCTGATGGTGACAGTTAACAGATTGCTGGTATGTAGTTGACCTTGCGTGGTCATGTAAAATAGTATAAATAGGAGGGATGCAATAGTTAGAAGGTTGGATTTTAGTGGCTTTAGTTGCTTATTATTGACGGTGATTATGTTTAGGTCATTTTTCGGTGATTGTTGATAAGTATGTGGGTATGAGTCAGTTGCGCTGCACAAGTTGTGCCATTTGCGAGGTGGAGAGTAAGGAAAAGTTGTGCGCGATGACATGTATTTGTGCTTGGTCGCGCAAGACTGACTCCTCTGTCCAGCCATCCTATTGCCTTCGTTGAGCTCCTTGGCTGCGAGCCAAGGGACTATAATCCCTTGATAATCGTGGAAACATGGTTCCAACGATTACCCATCGAAGAGATATCTTGGGTGAGATTGCGCCTGCTTCGCAAGTGTTGCCGACGAGGCTTGCTCCGTTGGGCCGGTATCTCGGGTGTTTGTTGGGTTAATGGCCTGTGCAGAACTTGGGTCGCGCGAGCTAGGAAAAGTGGCCAACAAATGGTTCTGTTGGCGGGACCGATTAATCAAATCGAGGGAAATGTTGGGGCACCCAACGAAGAAGGAGATAGAATATTGGCTGGATTCTAAAACACTGACATTCGCGCAAGAAGAGAGCGCAGGGACCCAGTGGAGCGCAGAGAAATGGATAGATGAGTATATATACTCTGATATTGATGAGATCTTCTTTGCTGAGTTCCCCATTTTACTGCATGAATGGTTGTTAAGACTGGCGACTAAGCAGACCAATTTCCATAGAAGGGAGACTGTTGAGTGAAGCAACCAGTGGTTCATGAGGTAACCAATCTTAGCGATTGAGTCATGCGGTCTATGAAGGAGATATGCTGTGTAGAATTTAGGAATAATATGGAAGGTAGTAAGGAGAAATGTTCTGAGGAAACTCAGAAGACGAGCTGGACGCTGGATTCTTAAGAATTGGAAGGAGGTTTCGGTCAGGAAAGAGGAGGAAGGTAGTAGGAGGCAGGGGGGATCATACCCTGCCTAGGGAAGGTGAATATGGATGGGAGTCACACCTAAATGAAGGGTCCTACGATGAAGAGGAGTATAGTTTAATTTCTGAGAGAGCAGAGTCGAAAGAGTCTACAAAGACGCTAAGGACAGGACGTGACTACGACAGCCCAGGAAGATCATCTGAAGCGAGACCTAGAAGTCCCTCACCTGAATGGCTTGTGAACACTAGTAGTCCTTGGTCAAGGATATTAAGCAGGCTTCGACAGAGACAGTATGGGACTTTGATCAGCGGTTCAAAACACTGACGGCCAAAGTCATTTTTTGGATGTCGGATGTGAAACACAAAGAGTGGTTTATTGCTGCGCTGCTGCCACACATTAGAGGACCACTCATGTAGCAAAATATTGCAATGTAGACGGAGGCACTGGAGTTGGCGATGAAGCTAGAGGCCTCACCTATTGGAGATGGTGCTGCAGGAATGATACAGATTCAGTCGTCATGATCATCATCCTCATCATCCTCATCCTCGTCATCATAGTCCTCATCATCTCCCTCATCATCATCATCATCATCCTCATCATCCTCATCCTCGTTATCATCTTCCTCATCATCATCATCATTTTTGTCGTCATCATCACCACCACCATCATTGATCATCATCATCATCTTCATCAACATCATCATCATCATCATCATCATCACCACCACAATCATTGATCATCATCATCATATTCATTATCATCATCTTCATCAACATCAACATCATCATCATTGTCATCTCCCTCTTCCTAATCAACATCTTCATCATCGTCATCATCATCATTTTCATCATCGCCCTCATCATCATCTTCATAATCTTCATCATCTTCATCACCACCACCACCACCACCACCACCGTCATCATCATCATCATCAACATCTTCATCATCATCATCATCATCCTCGTCATGCTCATCCTCATCCTCATCATCATCATCATGATCGTCATCGTCATCATCTTCATCATCATCACCATTTTCATCATCATCATCCTCATCCTAGTCATCGTCATCATTATCATCATCTTATTCTTCGTCATCGTCATCATCATCTTATTCTTCATCATCATCATCATCATCACACCTGTAAATCAATAAATAGATTTTTGGTATAAGCTAGAACAATAAGGAAATCATTGTGTTAATTTTAGAATGTGAAATGCCCAATCATATGCATGACACATATATGCTCAACTATAAGAGAAGTCGATAAAGATATTATTGATGTCCAAGTACAATACAATTATAAGGTTCTCATCAAAATTCATTTAGTGTCTATCCAATCACGGGTATAATAAAATTCTTAGTTATTCAAAGTCACACTATTTGGAAACCCCAAATACACCGTTTATATATAAATTATTTTATAAGCTTGGCACATAGAACATGTGTGGATACTTACAACACACAAAATATTCATAAATTAGGGGCAAAAAGGGATTTCATCTTGAGTGCTTATCCTAGATCAACAACCCTCTACATTCAACATGGATTAAGACAATCACTTCATCTACATATAGTTTTAAGATTAGAAATGTTCTTACCAACCCACTTGATGCACACATTCTTGTTTCCATCTTAATGTTGTAGAAGACCATTTCTAATCAAATGACCATCTATCCATTAGTACCAATCTCAAGATGATTCCTTCATCTCATTAAGTTCTTTCTTCATGTTTCACATCTTTTGCTTCCCTCCCTTGTGAACTTATATTTTGAGAAAATACATGTATATATTTACTTCCAACATGCCTTTCATAAACAATATATTTACATCAAACTTCAGAAGACCTATATATCCACATTAGCCATGAATGCCAAAAACACTCTTATCTAGGTCATGCCATTATTACTAAAAATGTTTCTTGGAATGTATTTCAACTTTCACATTGTTTCATGATGATGAAGACGATGATGGTCAACATGATGAAGATGATGGTGCTGATGGTGGTGATGAGGATGGTGATGATGATGATGATGACGATGATGACGACGATGATGATGATGTTGAACATCATGATAATGACGACGATGATGAAGATGATGATGATGATGAATACAATGACGACCAACATGATGATGATGAATACAATGACGACCAACATGATGATGATGATGATGATGATGATGATGATGATGATCATCATCATCATCATCATCATGAAGACGATGACGATGATGATGGTGATGATGATGATGATGCTGATCATGATGATGATTATCATGAGGATGAAGATGATGATGATCAACATGATGAAGATGATGGTGATGATGATGACGACGATGATGACGACGAAGATGATCGTGATGATGTTGATGATGAACATCATGATGATGATGAAGACGACGACGATGATCATGATGCCGATGAAGATGTTGATGCTGCTGTTGCTGATGATGATTATCATGATGATGAAGACAATGATGATGATGATGATGATGGTGACGATGACGATGACGATGATGATGAAGATGACGATGATGATGATGATGATGATTATGATGAATATTATGATGATTATGATGATTATGATAACGATGATGAAGATGATGATGATGATTATGATGATCATAATGATAATGATGATTATTATGATTATTATGATTATGATGATAATGATGATGATTAAGATTATGATGATTATGATGATGATGATGAGGGTAATAATGATGATGATGATTATGACGCTCTTGATGATGATGATGATGATGCTAACGATGATGACGACGATGACGATGATGATGATGATGATGATGATAGTGACGATGATGATCAACATGATGATGATGATGGTGATGATGCTGATGTTAGTAACTCTTTTAAGACATGATGACGACGACGACGACGATGATGATGATGATGATGATCATCATCATCATCATGAAGACGATGATGATGAACATGATGATGATGATGATGATGATTATCATGAGGATGAAGACGATGATGATCAACATGATGAAGATGATGGTGATGATGATGAAGATGATGGTGATGATGTTGATGATGAACATCATCATGATGATGAAGACGACGACGATGATGATGATGATGATGATGATGTTAGTAACTCTTTTAAGACATGATAATGACAAGGATGATGGTGATGACAATGACAATGATGATGATGATGATGATCATCATCATCGTCATCATGAAGACGATGATGATGATGATGGTGACGACAACGACGATGACGACGACGACGATGATGATGATCATCATCATGAAGATGATGATAATGAACATCATGATGATGTTGATCATGAGGATGAATACGATGATGATCAACATGATGAAGATGATGGTGGTGATGATGATGATGAAGATGATGGTCATGATGTTGATGATGAATATCATGATGATGATGAAGATGATCACGATGATCACGATGTTGTTGTTGCTGCTGCTGCTGCTGATGATGACGATTGTCATGATGATGAAGACAATGATGATGACGACGACGACGATGAAGATGACGACGACGATGAAGATGACGATGATGATGAGGATGAATATGAATATGATGATGATATCGATGATTACGATGATTATGATGATTACGATGATGATGATGATGATTATGATTATGATGATTATAATGATGATGATGAAGATTATGATGATTATGATGATTATGACGACGATGATGATTATGATTATGATGATTATGATGATTATGATGATGATGATGATGATTATGATGGTCATATATTGGTGCATCACATTGTTGGTCAGGAAACTCATTCAACTTTCCCACTCAATTCTTTCATGCAAGTAGTTCATCAAAGATCACATCCCCACTCTTGATAACTTTCAACTTGAATGGAATATAGAGATAATTAAAAATTTAAACATCTCCATAATATATTTGATCAATATGGATTAAATGTTTTTGGCATCAAACTTCCTTTCCTTCTCAGCAAGATAACACATCCAAGACCTCCAAATGTTGAACATCTGATTTCATCTTGAACCATGCTTGATATGGTGTCATTAACCTTAATGTAATTGTGGGCAATTAGTCTTGAACATATCTCAAAGTCACCATTGCTTCCACTTAAAAGAATTTAGAATACATACGCTTGTTAGCATACATATGACACTTTCAACCTTTGTTTTATTTTTTTCTACACTTAATTTGTGGTAGGGTTTTAGACACTATGAATTCAAAAAAATAATTCTTTCCTAAGGACATAAATTAGTAAATGCTTTTGTAAGATACTCGCCTCCATCACCACACATCAACCTTCATTTTCTTCAACAATTTTCCAAATTCAAATTATATTACCATCACAATCAAATATTGACACGTCACTGTCCATCTTAATGCCACGTTTTACATGTCACTGTCCATCTCAATGCCACGTTCGCCAAAAGGTTAGGGGGCTTGATAGGTCATCCCAGGCTCCAGACTAGTGAGCTTCTCATGGAGTCCAAGCACCCAGAGTCCCCACCACAACCTCTGCTCTACGCGTCGAAAGCAATGGGGATGAGCGAGATATATAAACACATTGTAACACAACTTCCACAGTCAATGTGGGACACAAAATTTGAGTGAAGTTTAATCACCACCGTCCATCGTTTGATCCAATGGCTGCTGAGTCTTTCTATTTAACTCCAACAATTTATTACAATTGCTGATACAGAGGAGAAATACAAATCGAGAATTGTTCCACATGAAACCATGCAAAGGGATGCGTGTATTTGCTTGCACCTTTAAACTGAGTTGTTCCAGTTTTAATTGTTGGAGAAAACTCTGTTGGAAACAACAATTATGAACAACTTGCACAATTAAACTCTCAAATTGAAACTAAACATACAACGATTCAACTTTCTCCGAATTCCAACTTTTTGTTTAACTCCAACAATTTATTACGATTGCTGATACAGAGGATAAATAAAAATCGAGATTTGTTCCACATGAAACCATGTAGAGGGATGCGTGTATCTGCTTCCACCTTTAAACCGAGCTGTTCCAGTTTTAATTGCTGGAGAAAACTTTGTTGGAAACAACGATTATGAACAACTTGCACAATTAAACTCTCAAATTGAAACTAAACATACATCGATTTAACTTTCTCTGAATTCCAACTTTATGTTTAAGTCCAACAATTTATTACAATTGCTGATATAGAGGAGAAATAAAATTGAGAATTGTTCCACATGAAACCAATGCAGAGGGATGCATGTATATGCTTCCACCTTTAAACTGAGTTGTTCCAGTTTTAATTGTTGGAGAAAACTCTGTTGGCAACAACGATTATGAACATCTTGCACAATTATGAACAATGATGTGTCAATGTTGTTGGTTTAAGAGTTAAATCAAAACATTCAAACAAAGAAACAATTGAGAAATAAAATGAAAGTCATCTCCATATGATGAGCAATCTAGCTATCAATGGTGTGGATGTTGATTGAATCATTTCTCACATTTAGTTCATGGATAGACAATCTTAATTCAACCAATCAATTTATGGCTTGATTAAGCAAGATGAAAAAATATTAACTCTTTTCTATCCATATTAAAGAAAATTTAGGGTCAAGAATAGGCCTCCTAGGAAAAATAGTAAAATTATAAGAGCATATGGCATATCACTCTATATTAAAAATGTTATCTCTTTATTATTGTGTATTTCCACTTAAGTTGAATTAATGTAGAGTTACGATAAATAATCATTAAAAAACTAGATTATTCGGAACACATAATATATGATCACTCTAATTCAATAATAAATATTAAAAAAATATATTAATAAAAAATAAATTCAACCAAAACAATAAAAATAAAAAATCACTATTTTTACCATTAAATAAAATATAATGATTGATAAATATTTTTTCTCATTTTCAAATAAAAGAGAATGATGGTTGAAGTTTTATTTTATTACACTTGAATTTCACAATAGCCCATATAAATTATGGCTAAAGTTTTATTTTATCAAACTTCAAGCTCACAATAACCATATATTAAAATAAATACATGATACACAAAAGGTAAAAATCTAGTTTGCAAACCTATTTGGGTCAAGTTAATCAACATCTATCAAACCCTTCAAACAAAGAAATCATAAACCTTGCAACTTAGGTGATCCTTGTGCTTGAAGAAAATTAGGTGACATAATGGAAAACATTCTAAATATATTGACAAAATAACTCATGTTAGGTCTAGAAGACATAAAGAACCTTTGATTGTTTTTGAAACATTCTAAATATATTGACAAAATAAATCATGTTAGGTCTAGAAGACATAAACAACCTTTGATTGTTTTGGAAATTAACCACTTGGTTGGAATCTTTTTTTAAAATTATAAGGTCATTTAAATCAATAACATATCTCTTTTCATAACATAGAGGAAAACATATAAGACATACCTATGAACCTTCATGCTAACCTATAAGACCGTAACTATAGAAAATACCCATGCAACCTCATACTAAGGCTCCATCATGTTTGAAATATATATATACTAAGTTGTAACGTTCTCCTTCATCATGTGCAACAATAATTCAGAAATTCGCCTAAAGTAGGAAAAATATTATTTTGCATATTAAGAACAAAAAATTGGCTAAGTGTTAAAATCAGAAAGTTGAAAAGGAATTTGGAAATAAAAACATATAAAGATCATCATGACATAAAATATATAAACACATGCCTCTGCTCTTCAATAATTAATCATCATTCATCTTCTTCTTCATCCAACTAAACATCTGTATCAGGATTTGGTTCAGAACACATATTGATGAAAGGCTCATTCACATCAACATCATCATCAATGGCATCTTCACTAATATAGTAAGCGACATTGTCAATGAGATCATCGTCTACTACGTTTGGATGATCAACCTCTTCAACTTCTTCATCTAACACATTGACTGCAGCCACCTGCTGCTGATCCGAATCATCATTATCTTCTTCTTCTTCATGATTATATTCATCATCTACATGATTATAGTTTACTGGTCTTCCTCTTGGATCGTATCTAACAACGTATGACCAACTTGCTTTACCTGGCACCTCTGAGTAAAAGACTTGCTCACATTGAATTGGAAGAACATAAGGCTCTGTACCCGGTTCAAATTCCCTTGTATTAACCATGGTATATCCATTAGCATGCTTAATAACAGTTCTTTCAGGACCACGTTCATGCATCCATAGCCTGTACCACTTCACCTCAAACAAAACTATTTTAAAGAAATTAAAATCACACTCAATTATGTCCTCCAAATTCCCGTAGTACCTATTCTCATTTTCTTCTGGATGTCTATCACTTCTAGAGGAAACATTGGTGACCTTAAACACTGTAGTTATCCCAGAATCCGAGGTTTTCATCTTATCATCCAACATTTTGATACGAAATTTACGACCATTACACCACATAGCTTTGTGATGTTTCAACTGCAACAATGACAACAAGTAAAAAATACATTGTGAATTAATAATCGTCATATAGGACTTAGAAAATATATTTGAAAACTTAAACAAACCAAATACATTGAAAAATGGGAAGTAACTAGAAAAATGCGGATAAAAAATTTACTTGCATTTTTATCTTTTAAACCATAGGCTAAATCAACTTCCCTTTGCGACGTAAGATCAGGAAATTGACGTCGATGACTATGAGTTGTTTTAATCATCTCACTGACCCCTTCCCATGATAACCTACCGAAGCATTATTCACAATCTTCTATCCAATGCTCCATCCAATCAAGGTTGTTTGCAATGTATAAATGTAAATCATCCCACACTCGAGAAACTATATGAAAAAATAACAATTCACTATCATTAATTAGAAATCATTACAGGCATAGTTTAATACAGTTGAATATGCAGTATTAATAAAAAAATAAAAAATAAGTATTATAAAATAAAATTGGAAAAATACATGTGTAATATATTAATTCCACAAAATCTAATAATTACCTTTCACGGTCCTCATTGTACCTTTCCCCATTAGGACCTCCACTTCAAATTTGTTGATGGAGTTGAGATGCCAAATGTGAGGCACATTCATATTTCCTACTAATTTAGGTAGATATTCACTAATATACACCATGCATTGATATACCATATATCCCTCAACCATAGAATCCTCAGGACGTGCTCTTTGTCTAACAAGATCCTTCAATGACTTCAACTGCCTCTCCACCATCCACATCGACCTTGTGTGTACTGGTCCACATAATTCAATCTCCTCAACTTGGTGTATGAGGTAGTGTTCTTGTGCATTGAAAAATGATGGAGGTAGATACTATTGCATTTCACACATTAGTCGGAAAATTTCTCTCTTCCAATACCTTGTATCTTCTTTATGGATTTCTTTTGAGGAAAGCCACCTACAAATGATGCAATAAAATAATATCAAGCCATATATAAAATTTGCGGGAAAAACATAATATGTCAATAAGTTCCGCTACAAATCACGGACCAAGTACATTTTCCATATAAAACATTACTTACCTCATGTATTTTCCAAGAACATAAATAATTTGTTTTATGTTGTTGTCAAAGTCATATGGGAGAGATTAAGTTAGAACATACTGTATCAAAAAACACATAATTATTATTTATTTCCAAATAAGAGAATAAAATTAATAACATAGTGCATACCAATAAGGAAATATATTAAAAACTAACAATTACCTTAATGAATGTATGCCAGTCATGTGTTTTAACCCCACCAAAAGCACCTTTTTTCGTTAAGATATTCTTTATGTTAGACGAAAACCCCATTGGAAAACTAATTTTTCTGATGACCTCTTTTACAATATTGCTCTGTTGCTCTGTCAAGCACCAAGGAAGACTAATATTCTATTGACAACCATCACCATTAGAATTAATGATCACACTTTGCAATGCGTGATTAGCTTCTTGGATGTCACTACAAATCTTTCCAATTCTTTCTTTGTCAGTCCTTCCATCTAATATTCACCATAACAATTATGTTATGTTCTTCCCGATATGAATTGTATCAAACAAATGAACTATTTGTAGGTGCTCATAGTATGGAAACCTACTGAATTGCATCGGGTAAATTTTCATTCCTCATGGAAGCCCATTCGTGCCTTAACGACATTCATGAAACATCAACAAAATCAAATTAACACTAATTAATCAATATAGGTACATACCACGCTGAACATAATTCACTAAAAAAACAAAGATTTATATAATATATGATACAAGTTGAATGTGATTGTGATTGATGTCAAAGGAGTTCAGTGAATGACAAAAGGATAACCAAAGACATGATGGCAGGGTAAACTCAGTGAAAGACAAAGGAATGAAAAAGGAAGTAATGACATGGAAAGTATGATGATGTGGCATGTATGGTGAGTTTGGAAAGACACATAATGGTGTTTTGGTGCTATCAGGAAGTCGTTGTAATCTGACATCATTCTAGAAAAATATGGCAACTTTGGAAATTGACTAAGTATGAAAAAGTAGTCAAAACTACTCTAAGAGAATGCCTGCCATAATTCATGGTTTGAATAGAATGACTACACCAGCATATCAGGCTATATCTTGTTGAACTGGCTATCTAGCCATGGTCTCAGCTTTCCTTAATCATTTATGAGGAGAAAGTTATAAGTCTACCAAAACAGGGTTTCAGGATTAACCTTGGAGAAATTCTTGGACATGGCTAAGTGTTGGAAAACTAGTCTAGGTGGCCTTTAATCCATGACATTTGATAAATTTATTTTCACAAGGACAGGCCTTGGCGGGAATTTCCAAACGACCTCTCAAAATCCTGTTCTCAACACTCAGGCAATTTTCTTGTGTTTCTCAATATGCAAAATAGTATTTTTCCTACTTTTGGCAGATTGATATTTTGCATGTGTGACCATTGTAAGTTAGCCTAAAAGTATGTCTGGATAGTCATTTCATCAAAGAAAAAATCCATGCCAATTGATGAACCTATTGAAATACACCCAACATCTGGAAGGCATTTGAAAGTGGTCTTCCAAACTGCTTATTGACACTTAGACAAATTTATTCAAACCTTAAGTCACCAAGGTGATTTTATTTTTTTCATCAAACTTGGAGAGTGAGACATATACAATGTGAGGAATATCATATTGACTCAAGCATGCCAATATTCTCTCCTGCAACCTCATCATCTAACCTTGGATGGCATATTACTGGGACAGTGCAAATGAAAGTGAGAGGCACTTTTGGCAGATTGATATCTTCCTCCTCATAGACTCTTTGGGAAATATGAAACCATGGTTGGATGCAAAAACAAACATAATAGAGCCTATCACTTTCAGATAATTTTTTGCATCATCCTGTGAAAGGTGGCACGCATTTCCTTGAGGCCACTTAGGCAGATTTTACTAATAATTCCATACTTACACAATTTGTCCAAAACCTAAGGTGGATTTTTCATTTCACCCAAAACCTGAAATAATGCTACTAGATGATGTATTACACCTTACTAAGAACACCTATGCTGATTTCACTCCTAGACTCATCTTCATTTGCCCTAGGCGGGCATTTTACTGAACTTTGGTGTAAGACTGCCTAAAACCCTGTTTTGGCAGATCCATATCTTCTTCCTCAAGCATTATAAAACCAACGTGAGAACATGATCAGGTAGAAAAAAGATACACCTACAGGATGATCATGTGGTGCGGTCATTTTCTTCAACCCACAAATTATGGCAGGCATTTCCCTAGAGCAAATCTGACTAATTTGACCAAAAATCCTTCTTTTGGGAGACCTATATCTTCTTCTTCAAGGAGTTTTTATGAGAACCGGGGCCATGGTCAGATAGATATTTCAACAAACTATGGGATGGCAGGTCATGGTGGGCATTTTATTCTTCTTATGAATAGTGGTGGTCATTTTCATAAGGCAACTGCTTTAGGGCAGTTTTTCAACACTTAGTCAAAATCCCCAAATTATCATACCATTACCAACTACTACCAGAATGTAACAATGACATCATGAGATATTAGGACACCAACATGTGTTTTTCAACCTCATCACACATGCCATATCAACACTTCTTTTGTCATTAATGAACTCCTTTGACATCAATGACAACCATACTCAACATTGTCCTTGTGCTAATAAAATTCATAAGGTGACATAGATCTGTTCCTTGTTGAAGTGGTTATCCACCCATGCTTTCAGTTTTCCTTATGATGGTCACATGTGCAAGAAATAAATTAGCCAAAGTAGGAAAAATATTGTTTTGCATATTCAGAAATTTGGCTAAGTATTGACCAATATTCCAACAATACATAAATAATTTGGCATACCTTGAGGATTTCTATTATATTCCAAGTTCCATGGGTGAGGTGTCATTTTTCGTGGTTTTTTTCCATTATCTTCTTTACCATTGAATTTTGCTTTGTCTGTAGTTCGATAACTATGGTTCTTAGGCAAAAAGTGCCTATACTCATCAAACACTTCCTTTGCTAAACTCCTTGAACGATGAGATTTTATCCTGGGACTGCAAGTTGGACATGCAAAATTACCCTTTGTTTGAAGACCTACAAGATATATGAATTAGTGTAGCGAATTAAAATTACCATTTAAAATAATGCATGGTATTTTCAATATATATATAATATTAAAGAACAAAAGAAAGTGACAATATACCACAAAAATGTGTTAACTCGAGAGCATCATGAATTGTCCATCCAAGTATTCCATGGAATTGAAATCATCTTTTCCCCATTGGTTTAGAGATGTCATACATAGTGACGCCAACCCATAACTTCAACAACTCATCGATAAGAGGCTCAACATATACGTTCATATCTTTAACCTGGTACTTACCTAATTGGTCCAACATACATGATTAATTATATTTAGCTATATGTTGTTATATATAAAAGATATAATTATTATGCACGAAACAAAGAAATGAAATATTTAGTGATCAAATTTTCAAGTAAAAAAATACAAATTAATTAAATACCTAGAACAATCATTGCCAACATTGTGTGCTCTCTCTTGACCGACATCCAAGGAGGAAGGTTATTGTTTATAACAAAAACAGGCCACACTGAGTAGGTAGAAGGAAGCTCTCCAAATGGATTGACACCATCAACTGCCAACGAAAGTTTAACATTACGAGGTTCTTCTTTGAAAATTGGCCACTTTTCTTTGATGTACCTAAATGCAGACCCATCTGCAGGAATTCGAAGAACATCATCTCAACTTCTGTTCTTTCAATGGAAATCCATAAAATGTGCTATACTTTGACACCTGAACAACTACTGGAGACGTGGAATTATCAGAATATAACGAAGAACTTTGTGAGGCACCTTTTTTGTCACTTTATCGGTTTGATACCTACTTGTTTGACATTGTGGGAATTCATTTTATAATGCATATTGTCCATTAATATATGATATGATCATTAGGACATGCATCAATAGCTTGGTACTCCATTCCAAATTCTTTCATAATCACATATATCTCTCGATATGGGCGTGGTAAAATATTTGACATTGGTAATATAAATTCACCTAACAATCTACAAAATTCAAAAGAATAAGTCAATGTAAACAATATTAATCATCAATATCGCATCCATACTTTACAAATTAGATAACAATAGCAATATAGGAAAAACGTCAACCCTTTATGTACATGTGAACATGCATACATAAATAATTAACAAATTACATACCTTAGTATCTGTGTGAGACAGGTTTTTGATAAACCATTCAAAACCTTCAAGTTCACTAACAACAATATAGCAGATAGAATATTTGTTTTTGAGCTTTCATAAAGAGGTTGACGTGACTTCTTGAGTAGAGGATCAACATCATGACTATCATTCTGGTTTTCCTTATCCATTGGAGCAAATGTGTCTTGGATCAATCTATGTATCTCATCTTCCTGATTTGTATCGCTAATGTTATCTCCATCCATATCATCATTAAGAACTTGATCATCTTCAATATTTTGATCTAGATGTTCGTCAACCTGTAAATGAGCATTTATGCTAGTACTTGGCAAATAACTCTTTGGAAGGCAACATTTTGGGGGCATTGTCTATATATTTACAAACAACGTAGTAAAATTAGTGTGTATATAACATATAATAAAACGATAAGACATTTTACTGAAATTCATGACATGATGACTATTACAGAGAATACATTAAAAATTGAATAACCTCTTACCAAGGGACGACATTCATAATCCCCTTCGGCGTGCCCCTTCTCCCTACAATGTCTTTCACTTATCGTTATTAAAATTCTTCTTCTTTGCAAGCCCTTGCAATCAGAGCGAGGGAAATAACATTTTAAATCTCCCCTAGCCTCTAATGCTGCTCTAAACTGAGAAAGCTTCCTTGCATTTTCATTCATAGTGAAAAATCCTTGTAGTGACAAGTAATTGTACCTACACCATACCAAACAGTAACTTGTCAAATACATTAGATATAAGTATATTTCTAAATGCAGTAGATTATATACCAATTTCTATAAAGAAAAACATGAAGAATGTGATGAATAGGATTGTCATTGATGACAACATTAATGACAATCATTTTGGAAAAATATGGTAATTTGGTGAAAAATAGGAAAATGACTAAGTATGGGGAAATTAGTAAAAATTTCCTTAGGGAAATGCATGCCATAATTTATAGGAGAATATAAATGCCTGCACCACATGGGGGTCCTGTAGATTGTTGTTTTTCCTACCTGACCATGTATTTAGTTTGTTCTGAAAGTTCTTGAGGGAGAAGTTATAGACCTGCCAAAACTGGGGTTTGTGCCAAAGCAAGCAAAAATGGCTAAGTAGCCTAAAAAAGATGCCCACTCTAAATTAGGGGTTAGAGAATGCAGGCAGCACATGGGGGTATTGTAGTGTGTTTGTTTTTGTACATAACCATGTTATTATTTCTCCTTAAGCATGTCTGAAGAAAAAGTTATCAATCTGCTAAAATGAGGTTTCAGAATAAATTTTGGAGAAAGTCCTGAAAATGACTAAGTGTTGGAAAACTGGCTTAGGTAGCCTTAAGAAAATGCCCGCCACAAATTGTATGTTGAAGAAAATTCCCGCACCATATGAGGGTTGTGTAGATTGATATTTGGCATACCTGACCATGTCTTCATATTGTCTTGGAAGTAGCTGAGGAAGAAGTTATGAACCTGCCAAAACAGTGTTTTAGGCAGATTGGACCAGACTAAGAAAATTGTCTTGTGTTGGAAAAACTAGCTCATGTGGCCTTGGGAAAATGCCCACCGTACCTTATAGTTGTATGATAAAAATTATCTGAAGTTATCATCCTACAACATGTTGAAGAGCCTATCTCACCATGGTCTCAGTTAGCAAAGAAGATGTTTGATGACAAAGATAATGGTCTGCCAAAACAAAGTTCAGGCTGTTTTGCACTATCCTAGTACTGGAAAAACTGCCTCAGTGGCCTCAAGGAAATGCCTGCCCTATCTCATAGGATGATGAGAAAAATAATATGAAAGTTTTAGGCTATAGCTTGTTGATGGGTGCATCTAACCATGGTCTCAGTTATCCTGTGGAGTGTTTTATGAAAAAGATATAGATCTTCCAAAAGTAAGAAACATAATATTTTGCATTTTAAGAACACAAGAAAATTGGTTGTGTTAGATTCAAGAAATTGCAAAGGCATTTGAAATGCCTGCAAGGAGGGGTTATTTTTATGATAAAATTCATCAGGTAGCATAGGCATGTTCCTTGGTAAACTGACTATCTAGCCATACCTTCAGATTGTCTTATGATGGTCTCATATACAAAATATCAATCTTCCAAAACTAGGAAAAATAATATTTTGCATAGTGAGAACAAAAGAAAATTGACTAAGTGTTAAAAACAGGAGTTTGAGAGGTCAGTTGGAAATGCCTGCCAAGGGCTGTCTTTGTGCAAGTAAATTTATAAAATGTCATGGATCCATTCTTTGGTAAGTTTTCCATATTCTCATGACTTCAGGTCTCCATAGAGTGTTCACACGTGTGAAATAGGAGTATGCAAAAATGGGAAGAAATATGTTTTGATGTTCAAAAGAGGTTGAGAAGCTATTTTGAAATGCTTGCCAGAGGTTGTGTGTGTGTCAACAGTTTTATCTTGTGATATGGTCTTGTTCATTGTTGAAATGGATATCTATCCATGCTTGTAGGTTTCCTTATGGTGATCACATGAGGGAGAAATCAATCTGCCAAAGTAGAAGAAAAAATGTTTTTACAAGTTAAAAACATTTTTGTCTAAGTGTTAAATTAAACAGTTTGGAAGCCTATTTTCAAATGATCTCCAGATAATGCGTGTGTATCAAAAAGTTCAAAAGGTGACATGGATCTGATCCTTGTTGAGGTGGCTATCCAGCCATACTTTAATTTTGCATTATAATGGTCATATATGCAAAAGATGGACCTGCAAAGTTAGTGAAAAATAATAAACAAAGTTTATTAAATAAGAGGCTACAGGAATGTATTTAGAAAAATAAACAGAAATTTAATAAAAAGAATTAAGACATAGTTTTGAAGAGACACATCTTACTATTGGAGAGATGCAATGTTTAGAAGAAGTTTTAATTGATTATTTCATTAAAACAATAAATAAAAAACAGAGATTCGGAGAGGTGTCTAAGCATGATGACATGGCAAGGTGTAATTGGAACAAGACATGAAGGACATAGATGACTAAGGACATGCATAATGACATTGGCAAGCAAGCACGACTAGCATGGAACATTTAGAGAGTCAAATGACCCATTCTGTGGTCATTTGAAGATGATTTGGGAAAGACAAATATGTTGGTGCAAAGATGACAGGGAGATGGTGACATGACAATAGACAAGAAAACTTGATGACAGAGATGGTTGCGGGCTTGATAAAATAGTGGAGAATGAAAATATTGTGGGAATCTCTAGAAGATCATGCGAGCATGCTAAATGAGGACAATTGCGGGCATGATAGAATGATCCGGCAGATTATTCCTCTGTAAAGATCCAATATGGTACATGGTTCATAGAAGTCGCGCGTGAACTTTAAGGAAGCCGCGCAGAGGTCGAAAGAGATCTTCTTCCTGAGAGCATCTCTTTCCGCAACGGCGGGCGGCCAAACTGCTAACTTATCCGTGGGATAACCAGGAAGCAAATTTTAACGCGTCGGAGGTCGGAAGCATTTCCCTTCCGCAACGGCGGAAGCTTCCAAAATTTTCCCTTCCGCAACGTCGGGGCTCAGAAGCCTTTCCCCTTCCGCAACGAAGGAAGCTTAGCGAAAATTCGAACGGATCAGAGGTCGGAAGCATTTCCCTTCCGCAATGGCGGAAGCTTCCAAGCTTTTCCCTTCCGCAACGTTGGGGCTCGGAAGCCTTTCCCCTTCCGCAACGGCGGAATCTTAGCGAACGTTCGAACGGATCAGAAGTCGGAGCGATAAGCAGTCCGCAATGATGGCCACAAGCTTGATCGGAAGAGCAATGCTTCCGGCAGCTGCAACGGTGGAAGCCCAAGACTTACGGTTTGAAAAATCGAATCGGGAGACTTTACCGTCTGACAGTACGCAACTATGGAGACCAAAGTAACATGCGTTCCGACTCGAAAACCAGCCGACAGCCGATTGAGACAGAGATCATCGGAGGAAAAATATCGAAGCCTGTTGCGTATCACTCTTCTGCAACGGCGGAAGCCCGGATAACTAAAAATTCTGATCCAAATACTCAGCATGCGTTCGCGCGGGGATTTTCCATCATGGTTTTGGCAGTTGGTACACAGTTTGGATGCAACGTCTCAGGGCATGGAACCGACGCATTGGTAACGTTCCTTTTGGTTCTTTGGCTCAGTTACGGAGATGAACAGCCGTTATGATGACAAGTTGGCATGTGGCAGGGGATATGAACAGTCGCCTTCTTTTGGATGCTTCGGCTCTTTTGTAACGGAAGAATGAGGCTTAAATAGAGGGAGCTGGCGACCAGAAGGACATAGTTCGTTGAGAGCACAATACATTGTTTCTCTGTTATAGACGCTTGGAGAGTTTTGCTGTAGTTTCCAGATTGCTGTTTGTATTAGAGTCGACTGTATTCTCTGTTACATTTTGGGTCTTTATCTTTTGAAGACCAGATTGTAATTCCACAGAGAGAAGTCTTGAAGACTTTCTGTCCAGCATTCTGTTTTACAGTTGCTAAAGTTGATGCCAGAACCATTTTGTACCATTTAAAGCCATTAATTGGATCGGTACCCATTGGAGAGGGACCCGGAGACGTAGCCCAGTGGAGGGGGTGAACTCCGTTATCAACTTCTGTTTGTGACTCTGTTTCTGTGTTTTCTTCTTGTATCTGTCTATCAATGTTGTGGTTTTCATTCTTGTTCTGAACATTTAATTTTTGCTAATATTGTCCATTAATTAACCTGTTGCACGCATTCTTTTACAACAAACTTTTAATGCACTAAAGTTGAGGTCCTACGGATCATATTTGGTATCAGAGCTGGTTGACTATTGTGCAAGTTTGTGAATGCTTACTAGGTCCAGGTTAAAGCTTGGTGAAGGATAATTAGTTGAAGGAGATCCTAAGATTGGCTCTAGGAGGACATTCTCAAGAACCATGTCTTCTCCACAAGGGGAAGAAGAAGGACATACTGAACGGGAAAAACCTGTCATTTCTGAAACTGAGTTTCTAGAGGCTTTTATGAGCATGAAAGCCATGATGGAAATTCTACTCGATGAGCGAGCAGAAAGGAAGAAGAAAGAAGAAGGATCTTCATCTAGAGATGCAGAAGTGAAGCCGGAAGAAAAGGGTAAAGGAGTAGGAGGTGATAGTGATCCTCCTGATACTAAACAGACTTTTTCTTCTTCTCATACTTCTCATAATGCAAGTCCTAATATGCCATATTTAAAATTGGATGTAAAATTTGAATTACCTATTTATAATGGAGATGTAGATGCTGAAAAATTAGACAATTGGATCAAGCAGCTTGAAGTATATTGCAAGGTGCAGGGCATTAATGATGACCCTTCCAGAATCCAGTTGGCCACTTTGAGAATGAGTGGAATGGCTCTTACTTGGTGGGAGAGCAAGATTAAGCAAGATCTTCGAAAGAATGGTAAAATTATTTTAGTTTGGAATGAATTCATTGAAGTATTGAGGAAGCAATTTTATCCTTTAGGTCACATGCATCAATTAACCATGAATTGGCAAATGTTTAGACAAGCTAAAGGACAAAGCATTCAAGATTATACTCATGAATTCAGAAAGAGGGATATTGCATTGAATGTTTCATTAGATACACAGGAAACTCTTCTTAAATATATTGGTGGCATGCATTCTTATTTGAAGCATACTTTGTTGATGTTTAATCCCAGTAATTTGGATGATGTATTTGTTCAAGCTACACGTTTAGAAGCTAGGGGTAAGCATGATGATGATTCGTTTATGAAGAAGTCATCTGAATTTGACAACAAAGATAAAAGCAAAGATAAGGGAAAGGAAATAGCTAACATCACAAAAGAGGGTGAGAGACCCACATGCTCACATTGTCAGAAAGGGCATGATGTTTCAAAGTGCTGGAAACTTCATCCAGATTAAAGCCAAAGTGGATGAGAAGAAATAAAAACAAAGATAAGGATAATCAAGCAGCTATTACAGCAATAATTCAAGACTTGGGATCTGATTCAGGTGATGAGACTAAGATCACAACAATAGGGATCCGAGGTAAAGATGAAGGTATATCTCTTTCTATTGATGCAAGTTCAAGTTCTAATTCATGTGCAAGTACAAGTACAAATCTGCTATCTACTTCTATGCATGGTGATAAAAGAAGAAGTGAACTGTTTCATGTTCGCATCATTACAAATCATACAAAGGTTGATAGTGGTTCTCAAGTGAATTTGATATCAGAATAAGTAGTTAAGAAATTGCATTTAGTTACTGTGCCTCATGAAAAGGCCTATCCTCTAGGTTGGGTTACTAATGATACACAATTGCAAGTTACAAAGAAATGTGTTTTGAAATTTGCAATCACTGAAAAGTTTATGGATGAGGTAGAACTAGATGTAGTACCCCTTGACATTTGTGGAATTGTACTTGAGAGTCCATATTTGTATGACCAGAAAGCAGTCTTTTATAGAGAGCAGAACAAATATCATCTCTTTAAAGGTGGTGTGGAATATATTGTTTGTGCACATCGTATGAAAACAAATCTAGTATTAGTCACTACAAGTCAAATGAAAATGATAGTGAATGCTAGTAGGAAGTTTGCATTAATGGCTGTTAAAGGTGAGTCATTGGTGGAACATGGAATTAAATTAATTAAATGTGTTCCCGAGTATGGTGCTTTGTTACAGGGACCTGAAAGATTATCACTTAATAGAGATATACATCATGAAGTGCAATTGCAGCAAAGCATGCCTCTTCCAAATCTTGGCATGAATCGGATGATTATGCAAAAGATTGTTCATGATTATTTGCAGCACATGCAGTGCATTAAATCTCCTTTCGAGACTTTTTTTTGTTATCTGTTGAAGTCACATGTAGACTTTTCTTTCGGCACAGAAGATGTTGGACGTCATGATGCAAAGAAAGCAGTGCAGCAGATAGTGCAAGAACAGCCGGAGACGAGCCAGGCAATTTGCAAAGCCAGACATGAAAATCATCATCCTTTTGAAGTTGAAAAGCAAGTTTGGTTGCAGATCACCAAGGGAAGATGGAAAGGTAAAAAGCTCAATTCTGTTTATGATCGTTTTGAGACCTCTAAAAATAAGTGTAAACATTCTTTATGTTTGAGCTTATCTCCAGTTGCATATGCAAAGAATTTTAAATGGTATGAACCTCCTTTGGTCATGGACAAGGAGACTAATATGCAGATTCTAAGCAAGGCAGGTTGTATGGAGATTGGAATGGTGAGGAAGTGGTACCCTCACCTACTTGCAGAATAATTCAGGCTTTTGGTGGTCCAAAAGCTCTCCAATGGGGAGGATTGATCCGACGGATTATTCCTCTGTAAAGATCCAATATGGTACATGGTTCATAGAAGCCGCGCGTGAACTTCAAGGAAGCCGCGCAAAGGTCGGAAGAGATATTCTTCCTGAGAGCATCTCTTTCCGCAACGGCGGGCGGCCAAACTGCTAACTTATCCGCGGGATAACCAGGAAGCAAATTTTAATGTGTCAGAGGTCAGAAGCATTTCCCTTCCGCAACGGCGGAAGCTTCCAAACTTTTCCCTTCCACAACGTCGGGGCTCGGAATCCTTTCCCCTTCCGTAACGATGGAAGCTTAGTGAACGTTCGAATGGATCAGAGGTCGGAAGCATTTCCCTTCTGCAATGGCGGAAGCTTCCAATATTTTCCCTTCCGCAACGTCGGGGCTCGGAAGCCTTTCCCCTTCCGCAACGGCGGAAGCTTAGCGAACGTTCGAACGGATCGGAAGTCAGAGCGATAAGTAGTCCGCAATGATGGCCACAAGCTTGATCGGAAGAACAATGCTTCCAGCAGCCGCAACGGCGGAAGCCCAAGACTTACGGTTTGAAAAATTGAATCGAGAGACTTTACCGTCTGACCGTCCGCAACTACGGAGACCAAAGTAACATGCGTTCCAACTCGAAAACCAGCCGACAGCCGATTGAGACAGAGATCATCGAAGGAAAAATATCGGAGCCTGTTGCGTATCACTCTTTCGCAATGGCGGAAGCCCGGATAACTAAAACTTCCGATCCAAATACTCAGCATGCGTTCGCGCGGGGATTTTCCATCATGGTTTTTGCACTTGGTACACAGTTTGGATGCAACGTCTCAGGGCATGGAACTGACGCATTGGTAACGTTCCTTTTGGTTATTTGGCTCAGTTACGGGGATGAACAGCCGTTATGATGACAAGTTGGCATGTGGCAGGGGATATGAACAGTCGCCTTCTTTTGGACGCTTCGGCTCTTTTGTAACGGAAGAATGAGGCTTAAATAGAGGGAGCTAGCGACCAGAAGGACATAGTTCGTTGAGAGCACAATACATTGTTTCTCTATTATAGAAGCTTGGAGAGTTTTGTTATAGTTTCCAGATTGCTGTTTGTATTAGAGTCGACTGTATTCTCTGTTACATTTTGGGTCTTTATCTTTTGAAGACCAGATTGTAATTCCACAGAGAGAAGTCTTCAAGACTTTCTATCCATCATTCTGTTTTACAGTTGCTGAAGTTGATGCCAGAACCATTTTGTACCATTTAAAGCCATTAATTGGATCGGTACCCATTGGAGAGGGACCTGGAGACGTAGCCCAGTGGAGGGCGTGAACTCCGTTATCAACTTCTGTTTGTGACTCTGTTTCTGTGTTTTCTTCTTGTATCTGTCTATCAGTGTTGTGGTTTTCATTCCTATTCTGAACATTTAATTTTTGCTAATACTGTCCATTAATTAACCTGTTGCACGCATTCTTTTACAACAAACTTTTAATGCACTAAAGTTGAGGTCCTACGGATCATAGAAACTATTGCGGGCATCTTCTCAGCACCACCCACGGGTATCCCTTATGTCCACCTGCAGGCATCCTAGTGTGAGATGCAGGAATAAGGAAGGATTTGTTGCAGGCAGTTGTGGGCATATTTGATGGCTCAAATGAGGAGTTGTGGGCATCTTTAAACCCTAGCTACGGGCATCTAGATAGCCCTTGCAGGAATTTGAATACATCACCTGCTGCCACCTTGAAGATGGACAGTGCGACATACTAATTGGAAGATCAAAGACCCCCATACGAGCAATTGAAGAAGGGTATGCGAGAATAAGAGAAGGAAAATTCTTGGCATAAAAAATAAAATTAAAATGATGATGATGTGGAAAATTAAATAAATTTTGGTTAATGATAACAAAAATAAATTGGTGATGAGGTCAGCCTCCTGAGACATGGAAATAAAAAACTATTTACGGCCAAAAGAGGATGCATGCTTACTGACCTGTGTGTAAACAACCAAGAGCCATTGAAAGTTGCCATTGGTTTGGTGGGTGTGATTTCTACTAGTAGTTTAAAGGATTAATGGTATTAGTTTTCCGTAGGTGCATTCATTATATATGAGATTATGCTAAATATTTTGTGGAATTCCTGTCCAGGTGACTCCTTTTCTTAATTGCCCGCTCCGATCTGTGTCCATAAAAACTTAGATCTGCTGTCATCATATATCCCGCCCTTCTTTGCCATAAATCCAATAATTTGAATATTTGCTTCTTGCATTTGAAGGCTTCCGCCAAAGGTAGTATTCTCGGCAAGTCAAAGTGATCTTGCCGAATCTATAAAAAGTACCTCAAATGGCAATATGTAAGTCAAAATAAGTTCATTTTATTTCTCGCGATGAGGTCCCAACTGTCCCCCTTTCAAATAAGATTTAAATAAATAATAATGTTCAATTAAAGATAGCCATATATCGTTGATATAGAGACGAAAGTTCGTCGAAAATTAAAAACGACGATATTACCACGGTTTTTCCGCCATGATAAAAAAATGAAGTATTAATCCACGAATGTTCAAAACGTGGAAATATTTCGTGGAAAAATCTGCCCAAATGTATTAGAATATGAACATTGACAATGATACACTTGAATTTGTTGAGATTCCGCAGTAAATACTCATGGCATCTGGTGGAGAGTCTGCGGTGAGTGAGGAGTTGGTGTCGACGTTTCGAGCCATGCATGGCTCATGTTTAGGACAATAGCGATGCCTAGGAAGTTGTTCATCTTTCATTAATGTATTAATACAGAACATCATTCTTGGGATGGTGCTCACTAGGTTATTAGGTTTAGGGTTTTTAATTGTTTTTAATTTCTAATTTTAAGGTTAATTTCAATTACTATATTTTAGGTTATTAAATTTTAATTATTCTGACCTATTTAAATTTTTTTGTTAATTATTATTTTAATTTGTAAGTTATTTTGATTATTTTAAGATTTAATATGTTAATAAAGTTTATTAATTTTAGTTTATTAGTTAATTTAGTAAATAATTTATTTTGATTTATCATTTGATTTAGTAAATTTTAATATTAATTAGGTTTGTTTATAATTTGAGTTTTATTAGTTAGTTAGTAAATTTAGTAATTTAATAGGATTTTAATAATATTGATTAGTTTCAGATTAATTAATTAAGTATTCTATTGATTAGTTAATTTGATTTTTATATTACTTAGATAATTAGTATTTTTTATTTTATTTTTTTTATTAGTTAATATATTAGGTTTGATATTAATATAGTTAGTTAATTTGAGTTTACAATGTTAGTTAGTTTAGTGAATTAATTTTAATTTAATTTAATTTCCAATTTTAATTATAATTATAATTTCAATTTTAATAATAATTTAGTTTTTGATTTAATTTAATTCTTATTTAGTTTAGTTTGGTTAGGTAACCAGGATCTACTAATGGTTAGGCCGTCGTCTCTTTTCAAGCAACTTCGTTTCTTAACTATCTCGATTGCCTCCCTGATTCTTCTTCTTGACCAATTATCAACCTGCACTAGCACCTGCATATCCTCTATTTTTATTGGGTGCTTTGTGTTATGAGAGTGCTCTGCTAATGCTGATTTATGAGTTCTATCCAGGAGGATGTCAACGTAGTTTTCTTTAACCCTAGTTTGAATAGACATCCTGATTCGCTGATGTAGGTTTTCCCGCATTCACAAGGAATCATGTAAGCCCCCTTTTTTAGACTCGGGTCTATCGGGTATTTCACATACATGAGGATATTTTTGATGTTATTTGGCGGTGAGAACAAAAAAACAATGTTTTTCTTTTTAAAGTGTTTTGCTATTTTGTTCATGATCCCTTGAATGTAAGGGAGAAACGCCTTGTGATCTCCCACCTTCTTTTCTTTGAAGGAATCCTTCGGTCTATTCTCGTGGGATTTTGTTATTGCGAGGGCTTTACGAATTTGAGCTGGGATATAACAATTGCTTAGGAATGTGGAAATTGAACCCAGGTGTTAGAACAATTACACTCACAACAATTTCCAATTACACATGCAAATTACTCACAAAAGGAGACTGAATATGGAGCAGAACACTAATCTGTATTGACTAAGTGTACAATAGCCAACCCTGTGAATTCATAGGCTGCCACAATAAATAATTACATGAGAGATTCGAATGCATGAAGATGCCATTTGAATTTAGTCAAAAGCAGGCTTACTAAATCTAAGCAAATCCCCCATAGGTGCATAAAGCAGTTTCCAAAACTGTCTAGGATCTCACGAATTGGAAAAATCAATTAGGTAAGCTAATAAGTGGTGGAAGGAAAAATCATACATGGTTTTCATAGGATAAAAGAGTGGAGGATGTTGAGGACAAAAAACAAGTTAACTTCACCTAGTCAAACTTTCCCAATTGCCTTAAAACTCAGAAAAAACAAGCAATAAAGCAAAAAAAGTAGACATGCGCTAGGGAGGCCAGGAATAAAGTATATTTGATTCCAAGAGGTTTCCCAAGCACTCCATGACTCAAATTTAGCAAGTTTTACCACTATGGATGTGTGGAGGACAACTTGCATAAGGTGGAATATGGAAACTAGGCAAATAAGACAAAAAATGAATTAATTAATGTCTAAGGTAGCTAACTATGGGTTGATTATTCTAACACCCCCCCTTAAGCCTAACTTATGAGTAAAATATCAGAAAATTATAGGGCCTAGCAACAAGGCTTAGTCACCCTTTACATACTGCATGTCCATTTAACCAAGGAAAGACGCAAAAACCAAGTGGGAAAAATCCTCCCTTAAACATGGACGGTAAAAAAAAATTGGAAATCTTGTCATCACTCATGCTTCACAGCATGATCAGCAATCCCCAGCAGTGATTTGAGATTGCTGAATTTCTTCTCACAAAAAACTTTGGTGAAGATATTTGCTACTTGTTCTGAAGATGAACAGAAGAGTAGGTGAATGGTGCCTTCATGCACAAGATGTCTGATGTAGTGCATATGGATCTCAATGTGTTTGGTTCTCTGCTTCTAAACTGGATCATTACAGGTTCGAATGGTACTCTGATTATCATAGTAGATAGTAGTTGAGTATTCTGATTCGAAGCCACACTCTCCAAGCAACCCCTGCAACCATAAACATTGAGTTGCTGCATTTACAACTCCTATGTACTCTGCTTCTGTAGATGAGAGTGAAATGGTACTCTGTTTCTTGCTTAACCAGCTGATTGGCCCTTCTACAAGCATTAACACATATCCTGATGTTGAATTTTGATCTATGCTGTCACCTGCCCAATCACTGTCAATAAACCCAATCAAGTCAAGATTAGATTTAGCTTTATAGAAGATCCCATGTGTCCTTGTTCCTTGAACAAAGTTAAGGATCCTTTTGGCTGCTCTCCAATGGATCTCATGAGGCTGATCCATGTATATTGTAGCCACACTTACTGCATAATAAATATCAGGTCTAGTATGTGTAAGATACAACAAACATCCAATCAATTTCCTATACAGTGTATTGTTTACCATAGGTGAAGAATCAACTTTTTCAAGCTTAACTCCTGAAAGGAAAGGAGTCTTGCTTGGCTTGTAATCCTTCATATTGAATTTGTTCAAAAAATCCAAGGCATAATTGGACTGATGTACTTTGATTCCTTCTTTGGTTTGAGCAATCTTCGAGCCCCAAGAATTGGCTCAATAATCCCAAATCTGTCATTGAGAAGGCATGGTTCATTGCATCCTTCAAGGAAGCAATCTCATCCTTTGAGCTTCCTGTAATGAGAAGGTCATCAACATATAAAACAATGATAATTAATGAACCATGAATCAGCTTCAAATAGACATTTGGATCTGATTTGCAATGAACAAAATTCAGTGATAGCAGAAAGCTATCAATCTTGGCATACCAAGCCCTGGGGGCTTGCTTAAGCCCATACAATGAATTCTTTAGCCTGCACACAAGAGATGGGTTAGTAGAAAATCCTTGAGGCTGCTGCATGTATATCTGTTCAGTGAGATCTCCATTCAGGAAAGCACACTTCACATCCATGTGATGTACTCCCCATTGCTTTGAAGCTGCAATGGCTAAGGCTAGCCTGATGGAGTCCATCTTTGCCACTGGTGCAAAGGTCTCATTGTAGTCTATGCCATGAACCTATGAGTAGCCCTTGGCTACCAATCTGGCCTTGTACTTCAGAGTTGAACCATCAGCAGAAAATTTGGTTTTGTACACCCACTTACACTGAACTAGCTTCCTCCTTGGGGGAAGATCAACCAGCTCCCAAGTGTTGCTCTTTTGGAGTGATCTGAACTCTTCCTTCATGGATGCTTGCCATCTTGGATCATTTTCCGCATCTTCATATGTTTGTGGGTCTGATTCAACCATCAGATAGCATTTCTCTACAAACATAGTATCTTTCATGCATAGAGCACTCTCAAATTGAGATCTAGTCCTCCTAGGATCATTAGGATTTCCAACTAGTTCTCCAGCTGCATGAATGGTCTTGGATGCCCATTTTGGTCTTTTAGGACTATTGGGATCTACAATTAAATCATCATTATCAGACATATCAGAATCATCATGTTCAACTATCTCTTCACTTACATTTAGAGGTTCTGGTGATGAAGAGGATTCTCCAACTTCCACTGCTACTAGGGGCTCTTCTTGAAACTGAACACACCTTTCAATGAAGGCTTTGTTTGTGCTCAAATTGATTAGATTGTGACATTTTGAATATTCAGAGTACCCAACAAATAGACACTCTTGGATTTGGGGCTGCAAAGCCTTCCTCTTTTCTGTTGGAATTCTAGCCCAAGCCCTTGAGCCAAAAATCCTGAAATGGGTCACATCTGGCTTGTGCCCACTCCATGCTTCGAAAGGAGTCATACCATCAAGATATTTGTGAGGCACCCTATTTTGGATATAGGCTGCACAATTTATAGCTTCGGCCAAGTACTTTGGTGGCAAAGTCTTAGCATCCATCATGCAGGTTGCCATCTCTTTCAATGATCTGTTCTTCCTCTCAACAACACCATTATGCTGTGGTGTGTAAGGGATATAATGCTGCATCTGCACAATATTGAATAAAATCAGACTTGACATACTCACTACCATTGTCATATCTGAGGACCTTGAGTTTCCTCCCAGACTGGTTTTCAACCAAAGCCTTAAAGACTTTGAAGAGGCCAAAAACTTCAAACTTGTGTTTCAAGAAGTAAACCCAGAAATACCTGGAAAAGTCATCTATGAATGTCAATGCATATTTGGCCTAACTCATTGACATATGAGGAAATGGGCCAGAAACATCACTGTGGATCAACTCAAGAGGTGCAGAGGTTCTCTCATGAATAGCTCTCTCAAATTTATGCTCTGGGTGTTTTCCTAGGATGCAACCTTGACAGACTCCTTTGGAAAACTTAATCTTTGGTAACCCTATGACCATTTCTTTTTCACTAAGATAAAAAAGATACTTGTAATTTAGGTGGCCAAATATTTCATGCCAAAGCTTGCTTGCCTCATTAGCATGAATCAAAAGAGCAGAGGGGTTTGAGTAGGGTAGGAAGTGTGAGAACATGTATACCTTCGAAGTATGATTTGCAATTCCTTTTGCAATGACTTTACCACTTGAGATCTCTGTGATCTCAACTTCATCAGGGTAGAATATGACCTTCTTTGGAGACCCTGTGTGGGTCATCTAATACATTGATAAGAGGTTAGAGGCAAGACCTGGAACATACAACACATTGCTGAAATTACCATGGTCAAGATCAATCCTCCCTTTGCCCAAACTTTCAGTGAGAGAGTCATCTCCCAGTACTATTGGTGAACCTTTCAACATGTCAAGTGAGGTGAATGCCTCCTTGGTCGAAACCATATGTCTTGAAGCTCCAGAATCAATGATGAAACTAGGTGAGCTTGATGTGCCGGCAACCAATGCATGAACTCTCTCCTTGTCTTCTGAATTTGATCCTCCTTCCCTCTTCTTTGAGCTATCTGGAAGGGAGATTCCATTCTTCTCCAGGAGTTGGGTCAGCATGTCTATTTGCTTCTTCATGCAGGAGCTCTCAAAATGATTGCCCTTACTGCAATATGCGCACTTGCTCATTTCTCCTTTGTTCTTCTTCTTCTGGGGGTTCTTCTTGGAACCTTGAGGCTCCTCTGGAGACTTGTTTTTGTCTCTCTTTTGCTCAAGTGGCTTTTTAGCTTTATTCTTTCTTTTTGAATCCACCCTCGAATCTCCAACAAACAGATTTTGGTCTTTGGATGGTTTGATGGTGCCCATCATCACCAATTTATCTTGTTCTTGTGTGAGAGATTCCATGAAATCTGCAAGGCTAGGCATTTTCTAGTCTCGAACTGTCAACTTTGTGGCATAGTAGGTCGAAAAAAACACTGAATAGTCAGGGCCAAGCTTCGAGAGTATGGCCAAGACCAGCTGATCATCCTTCTTTTTGATCCCACATTGTTTTAGCTGCAAAACAAGTGCTTTGAACTTGGAAAAATAGAGTTGCAGGGATTCAAAGCTATTGGGACTCAGGGAGATCAATTCATTTTCAATTTGATGTCCCCTCATCTCATCTGTCTTTCCAAAAAGATCGACAAGCTTCTCCCATACTTCATTCGATGATTTCAATCCATCAAGATGGAAAAGGAGGTCTCTGGATATACTCAGACACAGGAGACCATAGGCCTCATCCCTCCTGTTGTGCCATTTAATCTTCTCTGCAACTTCATTGGGCTCTACTTCTATTGCCATAGTCACTCTGTAGAGTCCTTTCGCTCTCAATAGTATTTCCATCTCTGCTTTCCATTCAAAGAAGTTAAATGGAGTCAAGATGATCTTCTGAGATTGATCCATAGCTCAGAAATTGTCCCGTCAGTCAGCAGAATGCTCCCAGTCAATGATGTCGAACCTGCAAAAAAAATTGGAAGGAGAGAAATCGATCTACAAAGGCTCTGATACCATGTGGAAATTGAACCCAGGTGTTAGAACAATTACACTCACAACAATTGCCAATTACACATGCAAATTACTCACAAAAGGAGACTGAATATGGAGCAGAGAACACTAATCTGTATTGAATAAGTGTACAATAGCCAACCCTATGAAGTCATAGGCTGCCACAATAAATAATTACATGAGAGATTCGAATTCATGAAGATGCCATTCGAATTTAGTCAAAAGCAGGCTTACTAAATCTAAGCAAATCCCCTATAGGTGCATAAAGCAGTTTCCAAAACTGTCTAGGAGCTCATGAATTGGAAAAATCAATTAGGCAAGCTAATAAGTGGTGGAAGGACAACTTATACATTCTTTTCATAGGAGAAAAGAGTGGAGGATGTTGAGGACAAAAAACAAGTTAACTTCACCTAGTCAAACTTTCCCAATTCCCTTAAAACTTAGAAAAAGCAGGCAATAAAGCAGAAAAAGCAGACATGCGCTAGGGAGGCCAGGAATAAAGTAGATTTGATTCCAAGAGGTTTCCCAAGCGCTCCATGGCTCAAATTTAGAAATTTTAACCACTATGGATGTGTGGAGGACAACTTGCATAAGGTGGAATATGGAAACTAGGCAAATAAGACAAAAATTGGATTAATTAATGTCTAAGGTAGCTAACTATGGGTTGATTATTATAACAAGGAATATGTTGTGTAGGTGTTCTTTCTCAGAATCTATGTGGTCTTTATCATAAACCCCTAAGGCCGTAGTGATTAGAGAGTTAAGAACACCCATTTTTTGGTTCGAGTGATTATGCGATAGGGCGTGAAGGTATTGCTCTGTGTGGGTTTTCTTCCTATAGACCTTGTGGGCTATGTCCCCATCTTGTTTTTTGATAACCAATATATAAAGAAAGGGAAGCACATTGTTTTCCTCAAAATATTTTGTAAATTTGATGGATTCAGTTTTTCTATTTAGATGATCCACAAATTTTTCCAACTCTTCCTTCCCATGGGCTCATATTAAGAAAGTATCATCGACAAATATGGACCATCATTATGGTTTTGGATTAACAGAGTTTAAGGCTTTATGCTCAAAGTTATCCATGAATACACTTGATGACATTGTTGCAGAAAATAATGTTAATGACGAAGACTTCCAAATTTCAAAATATTTGTAATCCTCATTTAAAAAAATGATTATTTTTATGGTCCACACTTTGAAATGATTTAGTATTATTTGTCTTGATAAAAATTGCATATTGCAATATGCTTAAATTTTTCAAACTTTGGTATGAATTGTTGGCAGAAAATATTAGGATTACTTAGAAATTAAGATTTAGCATGATTATTGGTCATTTATTGGTTGATAATGGTTTTGAGGTGTTGTTATCTTATTGCTTAAACTCATACTGAACTAGGGCGAAGAGCCTATTGAATAACAATATATTAAATATGAAATTGTTAAAAAATATAATTACCTGTAGCGTATATGTAAAACGATGTAAATCCAAACCATTAGGAAAAATGTATGCAAAGTAGATTAGTGTATTTTTCATTAGGAAAAATGTAAATCCAAACCATTAGGAAAAATGTATGGAAGGTTTGTTCATTAATTTACATTATAAAACTTATTGAAATATTTCACTAATTCCTTGGCCTAATATAATCCCTATGCAATTAACCATTAAACCACTTGCATGTTGGACCCTAGAAACTTATTTTGCGATGTATTAGATTAATATAATCATGGTTTAATCGTCTTGAAGAATGCCACAAGAAAAAGGAAAAGACATGGAAATTGGCATCTTCATTAGCGGTTTCACTGCAAAGATGGGTATGTGGGGTTCGATCTTTGTTGCTATGGATGGAAAAATTGGGCAATGATGAATATGATTATGATGATTACGGAAATTACACCAATGATGGTGAGAATGATATCCTTGAGTCTTAAAACCCTCCAATAGTGTCAAGGCATGCGCCTAGTCTAACCATGTAAAATTTCAACGAATACAATCACAATTTGAAGAAATTTTAACATTGGCCCCATTCACTACTCATTATGTGGGGTCGATGGATGACATTTTTTATGGGCATGATAGAAATTCCATGAAATTTAAATAGAGTTCCGACAAAGAATCTATATACGAGAATGGAAAATGATGACAATGCGAGGCACATGTTGAATGTTGATGGAAACGTGGACGATCTCAAAGATTATATGGGGACATCAGACATTATTGAGTCTTAGAACCCTCCCATAGCATCAAGGCATGCGTCTAGTATGACCATTTCAATTCCGATGCATACAAGCACATATTGGAGAAATTCCAACGTTGGCCCCATTCGTCGCTCACTATGCAGGGTCAATCAATGTCACTTAGCCCTTGAGCCGATATAACCCCTAAGAAATTAACCATTAAACCAATTGCATGTGACCCTATAAACTTATGTTTTGGACGTCTTAGATTAATGCAACCACATTAATATCTTGAGTGACGCTTCCATTAATCAACAAACATATGAGTTTTTCTATTAATAATTATTAGTCTTTACAAAATTAGATGCAATGAAGAAACATAGTATCTAATCACCATTTTTGAAGAATAAATACAATGGACATCCAACCTTTAAGATAAAATTTGATACCATCCTTCTTAATCTAAGAGGCACATAAATACATTACGATGAGATGAAGCAAATTGTACAGTGTAAACCAGAGAAATAAAAAAAATAAAGACAAACCTCCAATACAATGTATTATAAACCAAAGGTTTGGGACTATATTTATAAATATAAGGATAACATCAAATTAGCTAACCAAATTTTACCAGTTTTTTGTACATTAAGATCTTAGTTGCACAAGTTTAAAAGTTCTATCAAAATTGGGATTCAAAGATTCCACGCATCACTCACAAAACTCTAGAGTCTCTCATAACTAATATAGGCAATGCCCAAAAAATTTCACAGAGCCGTAAACTGAATGTAAACCAAAATATCTGTAGCATAGGAATATCTGCAGAGTTATAGACTTATTCACAGTTCTTCAGTACGATATACATCATGTTTGCAATTTTTCTTTCATATTACTTTGTGTTCTTCAATACACAAATTCAAACTCAAGAATGTTAAAAAACTAGTTAATTTATAATGAGCAGTAAAAAGTTAAGATGAAAGATTAATAATATTATGTTTGCAATCCATGAAGGGATTATAGTAAAATTCCTACCACCTTAATTTGTTGGACTCTCCATCGTAGATTATGTTGCTGGTGGTGGATGTGTCTTCGCCTTTGATATGCATTTATAGGACTCAACATTATCAAACTAATATTCACACTAGTATGCCATGCACCAATTGGAGACATAAAAATGAACTAACAATCATGATAAAATTGTTGGTTCAACATACCCTGTGACAATGCATTATTAAACTTTTTAACAACCTTGGATCACTGTGAATGTAATATTGTTCAATTTATTCTTCTAGTACCCCAAATGATTTCAACCACAATTCATACATTCTGCACAGACACTTGGGGCGTTTTTTTCAGTATGTTTCCATCACAAGCCAAACAAAAAGTGTGGAATGTGTGCCCACATCCATTGTCTCTTTTTCAAAGTCCAGACCGCATACAATACATGGAGAAACATTTATGATTATAATTTCATCATTCCTTATATCACTTTGTGAAGCCAATATGGTATGAGAGACTGGTAGGAGATATAGTGAAGAGCTGAACCTATCGTTCTCTTTAGAAACCCTGGTTGTTCTTAATTTCTGCTTAAATTTATCTTGAACTGATAATGCACTTTTCCAATGGGAAATGACATAATTTACTACAATAATTTGGCCTTCAACTTTCTCAATATTGGTGGTTTTTTCACCCATGTTCCACTTGCAGGATTTAAATATCAGAGGTAGACAAGGAAGAGCACAAAGGCTCACTCACACACAAGAATGGTACAAACAATTTCAATTAACTATTGAGGAAAGGGTACAATATATATTTGAGAAACTACACAACAAACCAAATATTAGATCCAAAATATATGGATCTCAAACCTATACTTGCTAATCATGGAAAATACACATCAACCCTAATCTCAAATAATCTGGCTAGTATTTCTACATTATCTCCAACATACCCCCTTAATGTAGAAATTGATTTTCTACAACACCTAATTTATTCCTAATGACTTCAAAGTGAATCTTTCCAATCGACTTAGTAAATATGTCAGCAACATTATCACTTGTGTTACAATAAATAAGTTCATTTTCCTTAGATTCAATCTTTTCTTTGAAAAAATGATGTTGCAGCTCAATGTGTTTTGACTTTACATGATAAAATGGGTTATGTGCCAATTTAACTGCACTCTAATTGTCACAATGTACTTTTTTTTGTTCTTCTTGCTTTTCACCAACATCTTCAAGAATCCTCCTCAACTAGATAGCTTCACATGTAGCATTGGACATAGCTTTATATTCAAATTCTATGGATGATAAAGAAATAGTTGGTTGTTTCTTACTGCTCCATGAAATGACCTCGGATCCAATGTTGAATGCATAACCCGAGGTAGATATTCTGTCATCATGATTTCCAGTCCAATCAGAATAAAAAAAACCTTCCAATTGAACATCAAATTTATCAGTATACAAAAGACCAAAATTCATTGTTCCTTTGAGATATTTGAGGACTTTCTTTGCAACATTCCAATGAATTTCACTTGGGTTAGCCATAAACTGAATAAGAATGTTGAATGCATATTCTATATCTGACTTGGTAGTGGTGAGATAGTTCAAAATTCCCACCAACTGTCTATACAAAGTACCATCTGCATCGTTAGTTCCATCTTCACTATATAGCTTCAAATTATGATATAAAGGAATTGATGTTGCTTTTCAATCACTCATGTTAAACATTTTCAATATTTCCCTTACATATTTACTTTGAGTGATCATAGTCTTACCAGTTTCTTTCCAAACCTCAAGTCCCAAACAATACTGTAATTCACCTAGGTCTTTTATTTCAAATTCCTGCGACAATTGATTTTTAATTTCTACAATCAACTTACATGCATTACCTGTAATGATGAGATTGTCCACATACAAAGATATCACGCAAAATTTTCCTTCCTTATATTTTTTCATATAAAGATTAGGATCACTTTTTCTTTTCACAAAACCTTTCTGATTAAAGAAACAATCAATCTTTATATACCATGATCTAGGGGCCTGTTTCAATCCATAGATATATTTCTTCAATTTACAAACAAGATGCTCCTATCCTTTCTGTACAAAACCTTGAAGCTGAACTAAATACACTTCCACTTTTAGTTCACTATTCAAGAAAGCATATTTAACATCTAATTGATGTATTTTCCATTTATGTTTTGTATCCAATGCAACAAGAACTCTGATTGTATTTAATTTAGCTACTGGTACAAATGTATCTTCAAAATCAATTTCCTCCTTTTGAGCATAACCTTTTGCAACTAGATTATCTTTAAATTTGTCAAAGCTACCATCTAATTTAAACTTAGATTTGAACAACCATTTGCATCATATGGGACTTTTATTCTCAGGAAAATATGTTAATTCCCATGTTTGATTTTTCATTATAGAGTTGTAGTCTTCATTCACAGCATTTACCCATTCTTCTTTATATTTGTATTGCTCATAATTCATTGGTTCAATGACATTCATTACATTGGCCATTAAAACATAGTTTCTATACCTTGGAGGAATATTAGTTTGTCGAGTTGAACTTATTGGTATTATAGTTACTGCAGGAGTTCCATCCATTATTCTTTTGCTTTCTGCTATATCTCCATCAGACGAAGTATCACTGCTACTCCTGTACCTTCTCTTGTACCTACTCTTGCTGAACTATTGCATCTAATTTGACATAATAATCATTATCATTAAAGATATTCCAAACATCAGAATCATTCAACCTATCATTTTTATCTGCATTCTTATATTGGAACACCACATCTTTACTTTCAATAAGCTCATGTGAACTAGGATGAAACAACTTTTATGCTTTTTGGTCAGTACAATATCCAAAAAATATACATTCAATTGAATTTGCATAAAGTTTTCTTCTCTCATATTTTGGGATATGTGCAAAGGACTTACAACCAAATACTCTTAAATGATTAACTTCTAGTTTATAGTCATGAAAAAATTCAGAAGGTGTTTGAATCTATCTAACTTCTTTTTTGGACTTCTATTATTTAAATAAACAACAGTATTAATGGCTTCAGCCGAAAAACCATTTGAAATATTTTTACCTTGAAGCATGTTGCATGCACATTCCACTAGTGTTCTATTCTTTCTCTCTGATACACTATTTTGCTGAGGTGTATAAGGAAATATAAATTGTTTTTGGATTCTCTTATCCTTACAGTACCTCTTGAATGCTCTAGAAACATATTCACCCCCATTGTCAAAACTAAGGATTTTAATACATTTTCCTGTTTGTTTTCCAATCATGGTTCTGAATTCCTTAAAATACTCAAAGACATCGCCTTTTATTCTTATGAAATACACCCATGTATATCTAGATCTATCATAAAAAAAGCTAAAAAATACCATGCACCAACTAGTGATATGGGTTGCATAGGTCCACATACATCGAAATGGATTAACTCAAGCAAATCAGTTTGTGTTTTCTCTTTATGTATCGGGAATTCATCCCCGTGTTTTTTTCCAAGTGCACATGCACTGCATTCAATATGCTCATTCTTAATCACATGCATCCCTTCAACCATAGATTTATTTTGAACCAATAGTAGATCATTATGGTTAATGTGACCATACCTTTGATGCCATAGTTCCTCTATTGACAATGCACTGGATGTCAATGCTTGATGACTACTTTGCTTGCATCCAGCTGTATAAACCTCCACGTCTGGAAATTATAGCAACAATCCTGTAATGATCTTGAATGTCTTTAATGTGACACTGATATTTACCAAAATCCACTTTTAGGTCATTATTAGTAATGGTAGAAAAAAATATTAGATTCTTTTTAATACCAGGGTCATACATAACATTATGGATCTGTTTCATTTGTCCATTAGATAAATTTACATTTATTATTCTGTAGCCTTGTACTTTATGTGACCTATTATCACCTAAGTAAATATGAGTGTCATTTATCTTTTCGTGATATTCATCAAACCACTCATTCTTAGAGGACATATGGGAAGATGCACCCAAATCAATGAACCATGTGTTCTCATCATCAATATCAACAGACAATGCAGCTTCAGAAATGTACAATCTAAAATTTTTAAATCTATGACTGTCTGGGGTTTCTTTATGCACAAAATTTCCATTATGGTTTTTGAATCCTTGGTTTGATCCACGATTCAGATTTTGAAAACAATTTCTAGCAAGATGTCCTGGTTTGCTGCAATAATGGCATTCAACACTTCTACTCCTATAAGAATCAGGTTGTGCCATACCTTTATGTTGTGTATGAAAATTGCCTATGTTTTTATGCCATGGTTTACCTCTGTATGTATGAAATGTGAGTCATAGTAATATGAGGACCAAGACAAAACTTACAGAATATTTCATGGATCAATTACACAGAAAGTGAGATGAAAACAATGCAATAAGAAGTTGCAATTGTATAATATCTATCATTAATCAAAAGTAGAGATACAATGTCATACACTGGCATGAATAACCAGAGAATTTGAATACCAGACAGGTCATTCAAATTCAATACATGAGAGTGGCTTAGTTTTAAGTTAGACACCACTCGGCACATCAGTTAACTACTTAACACAACCTTAATTGACTCTAACTGAATCAGAGGCAGTTTAGACTGAGTCTAACTGAATAGAACACAACTGCATGTCAATCAGTAGGTGAGGGCACATGTCTAACTTTAGTTAGGTGGTATCAACTGAACTGGACTGAATTGAGTCACCAAAATTTGTTGGAGGCACCTTTAAGCACTCCAGTTAACTGGAATTTACCAAAAATATGAAAAATAATGATGGAGGTGCCTTTACAGATTCAGTTTAACTAAAAGTAGGTGGAACAACCACCAGTTAACTTTTTTGGGGTGCTTATGTCATGTAGATCAACCCATATTTTCTCCTTGATTGAAGGCAGAAGCTCAGTTAGTATCCCCGATTGAAGGAGAAGACTCAGTTAGGCTCCCTGATTGAAGGAGGATGATCCAGTTGATGATGCAGTCACATATTTGAGCCAATAACTTAGGATAAGTGGTAAATTAGGCCAAATAAGCCAAATAATAATGTGTGGGTTGGATAATGACTCCAACACCCCCCATTAAGCTATACTCATGTGGAGGAGTAAAAAAATATAGGGCCCCGACAACAAAGGCCATAGGTCACCATTTACAAAAAATAACTCTAAAAATGCTCAAAAATTGTAAGTGAGGAAAAGAGGAAAACCCTGTGGGGAAAAAAAACCCTAACACTGAACACTAAAGAATTAATCTGAATTCACCATGGAAATCACCCACAACAGTGAACTGACGTAAGTGAACTTTTTCTTAGTAAAGTTCTTGGTGAAAATGTCTACAATCTGCTCATCTGTGGAGCAGTATGGCAGAACAATTGTTCTGTCATGCACAAGTTCTTTGATGTAGTGCATGTGGATCTTAATGTGTTTGGTTCTCTGTTGGCATGAAGTTTTGGGGTAAGTTAGCTGCGCAACATCGCGGATGCTGCGTAAGGTCAAGGATTCCGTGCAAGGTGGAAAACAACGCACAAGCTATATTTACAATATTTTATGTATTTTGGTCATATTTTGTAGATTTGGACCGCATTATGTGGATTTTGGTCATTATTTTGTAGATTCTATTAAGAAGTAGTTAGGAAGTTGGTTAAGTGGACCACCAATGTAAAGGTGCAATCCTATAAATCGATGTATAATTGTAAGTGTTAAGTCTTCTTGCGCTTCTTCTTAGTCTTCTTTGGGGAAATTTTGGATATGTGGATGTGAGCTAAAGAACTGTTTTGGGGAATCTGTGTTTTGATGCGAAGGTTAATATGACATGATGGAGATTCAGCAGAGCTATTGTGTCTTTTTCTATCTTCCTGTTTTCCTATTTTCTACGATCCAAATGTGAATGCGATGTGTATCTGTGAATAATGTGATGTTTCTATGTTATGAATGATGATGCACCATGAGATCTGTTTATGCTTCAACATATCTGCTGCGATCTTAGTATGTTGATCTAATCTACTGAATGATGGTATGATTATGTTAATGCATAATCTAAATAATTAGATCCATTGAATAATGTTGCCCTGAGTTGATAAGTATATGCACGGTCCTCCTTCATACCGCGGAAACTTGGTTATGACAGTTCTCCCTTGAACATAATGGGTGAGACTTCATCTGCTCTGTAGGTGTTGCGGGACGGGGTAAAACCTATCTTGGCCGGTGCTCAAGGAGATCGCAGTGGTTTGGGAATCGACAGAGAGCAAACCCCTATCGACTATTTTTGTGTTAACAAATGATTTTTTTTCCGGGACCATAGTGCGAAGAGGAGGGAAAACATGTTGTGGCATCCAACAAGACCAAAAATCCAAGACTGGTTTGAAGAAAAGATATGGGAGTTTGCTGAGAAAGATAATCAAAACCCTGGACTGATGACCGACCAGTAGTTGGCATATTACCTGCATAATGGTCCACATAAGTACTTTTTCTCTGAGTTTTCAATCATCCGATATGAGTGGCTGGTGCGATTGAAATATTGGAAGACAAATTTCCAAGGAGGTGAACCAAATGGTTGGACTCCAGAACTGATCCATCAGTTGCATGAGGCAGAAAACAAAGCATCAAGGGATGTTGAAGTCTGTCTTGACAATATATTGGAGGGCTATATCACTGAGTTTGCGATCGACATAATTAAATCCTGCAGTGACGCAGAAAGGGAGTTCTTCAATGGACCAAGAGGTAGGTTTATTTTGTCATTACAATTGTCTATTAAGATGCTCATCTGCGAAAAAGGCATATTGAAGATGAACTCTGTCAAGTAGAACTCTGGTCTGTGGAGGCTGTGTATATTGCAGAGACAGGGGTTGGATGGAATGATAAAGGGTAGATGGATGGAAGTTACAACGGGACTGTGAGGGAAGCCAAGGAAGGAAGTGGTCTTATGAGAGGAGGAGCAAGGTTTTAGAAAGAGAAGAGGTAGAGGAAAGGAGAGAGTCCTGCTACGACTGAGACACGAGGCCACGAAGGAAGACCACACAGGACAAAGTGAACCTACAACGATGAAGGAAATGAAAGACTGACCCAGAGAAAAAACGTGCCCACACCTCCGAGCACTGCTCCACACTCAGGAAGGAACACGAGTTCGTCATCGAATTGTCCAACGTGTCAATAACACTCTAATAGTAGTGGATCAACAACTGCAGGAAGAAGACCCAGGATAGAGGGCGATGATGCGAAGTTACCCCTATTCAATGGAAATGGGACTGAGGATCCCAAGCAATACTAGTTCTTGTGTGAAGCAGTGTGGATTGTTAAACAAACTGTGGATGATGATGTCAAGAAAGGTCAATTGGAGACGACCCTTCAAGGTCGTGCACTAGATTGGTTCATGAAATTTTTACAACTTCCTATGGGTACTCCAGTGAAAACACTGGCTGAAGTTAGAAAAGGATTGATTGAAGAATTCAGAAAATCGGAATTTGAGGCGCAATATATTACAGAACTGAAGGAGATTAAGCAGTATCCAAATGAAACTGCCTAGGATTTCGATCAATGATTTATGATGCTAATGGAAAGAGTCAGATTTGACATGAGTGATATTCAGCATAAGGAATGGTTCATCACGGCGTTACTATCTCATATCATACTACTGTTGATGCAACAAAATATTGCATCACAAAGCGAGGATCTAGAGATTGTGATGAAGTTAGAATCTTCACCTATTGGTGAGAATGCAGTCGGTATGAACCTAATTCAAACAAAACTGGAGAATATGACCCTCCAGTTGCAAGATATAAAGAAAGGAAAAGAGCATTGCGAGGAAGTGTGGTGTACTCAAAGTCGCACAGAGGGACATCATAAGGATCAATGCCCGGATTTCCGAAACTACTTGTTGTTGGGTGCACCAAACCCATTAAGTTATGGTGGTATTCCATGGTACTGTATCTGCCAAGTTTATGGGCATCAACATGAATATTGTGGATATATGAAGAACATGGTCACGAATCCGATGAATTTATACTGCACATTCTGTCGGTCTGTTGGTATGAAGATAAGGATTGTCGCGCTTATGATTTACTTGAAGAGAAAACAATGGACATGCACTATGTAAAGGGAGAGGACCCTCAAAAAGTGCAGCAACTACAGTAGCGACTGGAGGTGGTACAAACACCACCTCAACCACAGTTTGTATCGCAGTCGCAACTGCAGATGCAGTTTGCACTACAACCACAGATACAGTTTGTACTGTAGCCGCAGTTTTTTCCATAATCGTAGTACAATCAGATGCAGATGACTCAACAACAACCACATTATAATCAACCATAATAATATGTCCATCAGCAGTTGAATCCCCTAGAGTAGCAATTCAATCAACCGTAGTATCAACAGCAAGGAGGATTCTGCAGAGGATTTTGGGGAGGACAAGGTGGAGGCTTTGGTCGAGGAGGAGAATGAGGTTGTGGATTAGTTCAATGTTACAATTGCGGAGTGCTGGGACATTATCAGAGATATTTCCTACAATTGCAAGCACAGTGTACTTATTGTATCGCTATTGACCACACTGTTGAGAATTGTCCACAGCTGATCGCGAAGTGGAAGGCAGGGAACTTTCCACAGTTGCAGAACTAGAACCAGAAGTAGTTGCAGAATCAAAACTAGAACTAGATTCAAAATCAGAAGCAAAACAAAAATCAGAACGTGAACCAACCCACGAATCTGCCATCGAACCAGAATCAAGGACCGACAGTTGCGACGATATTAGCAGAACCTAGGATGTAGGATGTTGATGTTGGTGTCATTACTCGCGGGGGTGCGACGATGGGAGAATATATCCCATTTCCACAAATTCGGTTGGATGGAAAGAAGAAGGTGCATTTCAATGTTGACACTAAGAAAGAGACATTCTTTGAAGCACGTGATGCGATAAGAAGAGATTCAGGTAAGTTTCCTGTTTATGAAAATCCAATTGCTTTTGATTCAACTTTGGTAGTAGGGCCATCATGACAGCAAGTTAAAATCCAAGGGATAGAGAGAGTCCGGCCAAGGGATAAAGAGAATCCGCAGTGAAATCTTTACATAAGAAAAAGACAGGAAAAGAGATGCGCATGAATATTTAGATTGGGGAATATGAGGTAGATTTAGTCATCTTGGATCTAGGCTCAGACGTCAATATTCTAACAAGGTAGACATGGAAAAATATGGGGAGCCCACAGTTGGTTTGGTCCCCCGTACAGCTACAATTGGCTAACTAGGACAGAGTAACACCAATTGGGTGAGTTCCACACCTTGCCGTGGAAGTTGAGGGGATGAAGACTAATGTTGATTTTGATGTTATTGACGTTGTTGATGGCAGAGGCTCCTATCCCACATTGTTGGGAATTGGATGCGCTAATGACAACTTGGCGGTGATTAATTTTAAGAAGCAGGTGATGACCTTTGAAAATCGCGACATCAGAGTCATAGCTCCACTGGATCCAACTGAAGGGAAAAGATACATTGAACCAGTTAAGGAAGAGGCTGTAAGAGGATGGGATCATGCATATAACATTTCATAAAATTACATCCATTCGACAGGTGATGGGGAACTTGGTTGGTGCAACTCCAGCTATGCGTCTTCCGACTCCGATGATGCTTTAGATAACTGGTAGAATCAGATGCATGAGGTATCGCTAAGGAAGTGTGTCTTGATTACCCAGTCGTTGTGATGACTCTCAACTGAAACTGTTGAATTACCAATATATGAAGGACTGCTAGAGTTGTCTGATTTTCTATTGGAATTTGAGGATAAGGTGTCTGTTAGCACCAGAATTGAGCCCAAAGGTTGTGGAAGATCCGCTCCCGGGTAACAGCAGAACCACTTTTGAAGAGAGAACTGGCCTTCTGCTCTTCCGAGAGGGACCTCTCACCAAAATTTAACAAGGCCAAATATATATATAAGTGACACTACAAATTGTCTGTAAAATTGGTTGAAACAAAACACAGAACCATTGGGCGATGGAGTCAAGATATATAACATAAATAAACAAAACTTATGCAAGCGATTTCAACACAGGGGCAAGGTAGCCACTCAATCATAGTCGATTCATAATTGTCAGGTGGAAAGGAGGAACATGAACAGACCATCAACACAGAGCATTGTAAAAAATGAATTATGTATCAACTTTAGAAGAAAACTTTGGTGAATACCTAAAACAATAGACAGAGCATAGAAAGTATGAATTCCAAAACTATTATACCCTAAGTTTCAGATATGAAAGAAAACACAACAGGATAGATAAACTGGAAAAACATTCACATAAGAAAGGAAATGACAGTCTGTAAGTGCGAACAACACATGAATCCCTGTATGAAAATGCTGACCTCGGCTCTACAATTATATTAAAATTCTCTTGAAACACACACACAACAAAATTACAAAGGTTTCAACCCTTTCTCCTTCTTCAGGAGGTATATTTATAGCGTTTTGGACTTCCTAAACCGACATTTGGGAATCAAAATTTGTTACAAATGAAGAACATATTCTAACAAACTCTAATGTGGCATATCTACCACGATTTACGTAAAACAAAAATAAAATGCGGACGACTAGAAAAAACAGACAAAACAAACCCCTCCTGCATATCCCAGATGGTGATAGCTGTGTGAAAACCGAAAGAGGTTTTTGTATTTAGCCCGGTTCCTGACAAAACCCATGTCTTCTTTTACTTTGATTCAGCTCCAGCTCCTCAATATCTTATTTTGAAACTGATGACTCAGACAGTAAACCTACAAATTTATGGAAACATACCTTGTGAAGATATTTTAAATTCTCCCAACCTGTGATACCTATGTAAAATCTAAAGGATAATTTTGTATATAGGCCTGTGATGAAGAAAAACCTCTCTCAATTTCCTGAAATTCAACTCAATTTGGATGAAACAATTCTTTGAGTGTGATGTCTGAAACAGTCCTTTGGAAAACCTAAAACACAGCCTATAAAAATCACTTTGTTTCTCCTAACCCATAGGACTTGTGTAAAAACTGAAGGAGATTATTGAACATGATCATTTCTTAAGAGAAACCTCATTCAATTTTGGAAAATTCTTTCTGGTTTTCCATAAACAATTGATTAAAATAACTGACTAAAACAGTCATTTAAAAATATGGAAATTTGATCTCTGAAGATGACTTTGATTCTATCAATCCACAGCACCTGGGTAAAACCTGAGAGAGGTTATTGTATATAGGTGCGTTGTGAAGAAAAACCTTTCTCAATTTTTTCCAAATCATCTTAGTTTAGTAGGAAAAAGTGATTTAAAATAATGACTAAAACAACCATTTTCGTAAAAAAACAACCATGCTCTATTGCTTTAATTTAGATACTGTGTTTGTGTGGATGTTCTTAATGCTGAATCCTTCATTTTTAGATTTAACTTTCTGGAATTTCTGCACCATTCTAGACTATAGTGTAAGCTTCATTGGCTCAACTGCTTATAGTATAAAATTCCTTTCCATCCATGCAATTTTAAACAAGCAATACTTCTCCCAAGCAAAAACGTTTTTACACTATTGATTTGTTGGGCGAGTTGATGCTGCAACAACACGTGTTCTAACTTGATCCCAATACAAAATTTCGCTAACTAAAAAGTTGACTTACCTCATGCAAGTTCACAATGCGAAATGATCATACACCATGGATTGGGATTTTGGTAAAACTCAAGCCATCAAAACATTTTACCCATACCCAATTTCGCGAATTGTAAAAATTCATTTCTCCTTGATAGTTGACAATGCAAAATTTGTTTTATCCGTGGATTTCCCTCACCTACCAATCTGACTGTCAAAACCTATCTACCATTTAACAATATTTCACAAATTAAAAAATTTAATTGCTCCGTGGAACTTCATAATGCGAAATTTCTTTTGGTCGTTGGATGTGACTGAGTTTGATATGAGCCATTGATCTATGTTTAATTTTGATGCAAAAGTGGCAGGTTGGTGTGTGAGCAAAATTTGAATTTATGCCAAGAAACAAAGTGACATCATAATTTCTTGAGCGCTTGGGCTTTGCCTAAAATACCTCTTGGTAAAATATCCCTTTTACTTTTTCCATAAAATATCCAAATTCTTTTTGGATTTATAAAAATAAATTTTGTTTATTTTTATAAAACATAACCTTTAGCCTCCTTTTACAAAATATATTTCATGAATTTTTGTAAACATTATTCATAATGAATCATTTGTCTCTATAAAATATCTCCTTCTTAACCAAAAGCCTTTAACTTTTTCTCGCGCCACCTCGAAATTTTTATAAATTGTTTTAATGAGGAATGTTTGAAACCCATTTGATCCTCAAGAGAAACTCAGAATTTTCAGGCAATGAGGATTTATGCGACAAAACTAAAATGGTGCTAACAATGTCAGAACCGCAATGATTGTTGGCATTAGATGAAGCATTGAAGGCTACACCAGCACAGTGGTGGGTGACACATAAAAATTCGATCAACGAGTGGTCGCAGTGTCGAATATTGATGACAGTTCACTTTGGAAACGCCGAAGAGTACCACGTGGGATGGTACGATGGGAGGAATGACCCTGGTGATGATATGATTGAGTATCAGACCTTTTGGGCATTGCGACCAAATGCTGAGTGGGTCCATGCTTTTGTCCACACATTGGATGAGATGTCGCGATCATGGTATGTATCAGCTGAGCTGTGTAGAGAAATTACTACTTGGGAAGAGTTGATGGTTTGCCTCACTCACACCTTCAGTTTCGGGGATACCAATCCATCTATTCATAATGCGCTGTAGCACATTTGCGATGTTGTTCTAAAGGTAGTTCCATTTGTATATCTAGTATATACGCATGAGAGATTCCCAATGTAGTTGATGATGGAATGCTACAATGTGACGGGAGGACCCGACGATGGTCATGATCCGTGGAACATCAATATTCCGGAAATAGAAGGGAGTTGGGATGTCACATCACCTGCTGTACCGATAGATCCGATGAATCAACCATTAAAAATTAGGAAGGTCAACATTGGGATAGAAGAGAACCCAAAATTTGTGAATGGCGGGGACTATTGGGACAAAGACACAATGGAAAAGATCACAGATTTGTTGCATGAATTCCAAGATTTATTTCCAACAAAGTACTTCGAGATGAAAGGAATATTGGGAGATCTGGGAGAGATGAAGATCTCGTTGAAGCCCGATGCAAAACCAGTAAATCAGTGGTCGTATCGCTTGAATCCACGATACAAGGAGAGGTTCAAAGCTGAGCTCGAAAGAATGCTGAATACTAGAATAATAGATCCAGTTGAGGAATCATAATGGATCAGTCCCATGGTCGGGAAAGACAAGAAAACAGGTGAGGTTTGGATTTGTGTCGACCTTAGAAAATTGAATTATGTGTGTTTGCATGATCCATTTCTGACACCATTCACTGACGAGGTGTTAGAAGGAGTGGGTGGTCAAGAAATATACTCATTCACGGATGGATTTTCTAGCTATCACCAAATTAAGATTGCAAAAGAAGATCGTCACAAGACAACCTTTGTTACTGAATGGGGATGCTTTCAATACACCATGATGCCATTCGACTGAAGAATGCACCTGGGATATTCTCCCAGATTGTTTTCACTGCACTCAAGGACTTTATTTAGAAGTTTCTGGTGATTTATATGGATGACTAGAAGGTTTATGGATTGATCAGGGACCATCTGGTGAACTTGCGACTGATGCTGGAGCACTGTTGACAACATCAGATCACGTAAAGCTCAAAGAAATGTATTTTTTGCGCACCTTTTGGGATGCTGTTGGGACACATTGTTTGCAATCAAGGATTGTTGGTTGACCCCGCAAATATTGCATCGATTTTGCGCTTTCCACCACCTACAAATGTGAAGCAACTTAGAATGACACTGGGACACACAAGATACTACCGCAAGTTCATCCATGGTTATGCTGCGATCACAGCTCCTATGGAGAGGTTTCTAAAGAAGGATGTGGTATTTGTATGGAATCAAGAGTGTTAAGGAATTTTTGAGGCGTTAAAGGCAAATATGGCTTCTGCACCAATACTAGTTTTTCCTGATTCAAATAAGGAGTTCCATGTCCATGTGGATGCATCATCAATTACACTGGAAGTGGTGCCAGCACAACCATGGGAAGGAGATCTTGATCACCCGATCGCTTTCTCTAGTCGAAATTTGTCGTCCATGGAGAAAAAATAGACTACAATAGAGAGGGAAGGCTTGGCGATGGTATATGTGCTACATAAATTTTACAATTACCTATTTGGAGATCATTTCAAGATGTTCACAGACCACTCTACTTTGAAATACCTCGTCAATAAGCCTGTGTTGTGGGGGGAGATATGCCACTGGCTACTTCTCTTTAAGGAGTTTGATTTTGAGATAATTGTGAAGTCGGGTTGCTTGAAGGCTGGCCTAGACCACTTATCGCGGATTGAGACAGGTGAAGAACCAACAAACATTGAAGATGGGTTGATAGATGCACAACTATTTAGAGTTGAGATGGTTGATGACTATTACGAACAAATAATTCAGTTTTTTGTGACGGGAATAACAACATAGGAGGTTACTACAAATCAGAAGAAGGAGTTGGTTGTTAAGGCCACAGATTTCTTGTTGATCACTGGACAACTCTATAAGCTCAGACCAAATGAGATCTTAAGGCGATGTGTCCTACCACATGAACAAGGGCAAATATTGGGAGAGGCACATGCAAGAGTTGCCGGTGGACACTATGGAGGTCGCACTACTGCCATGAAGGTGCTGTGTGGAGGGATTTGGTGGTCCACTCTCAATCATGATGCGATAGATTATGCTTAGACTTGTGATGTCTGTCAAAGAACTGGAAAAACGCCAAGGATGGATGAGATGTTGTTGGTACCTTAGGTGACGTTGCAGCTATTTGATAAATGGGATGTGGAATTTGTAGGACCAATCAACCTACACGGGAAGAGAACCAGTGCGCAGTACATAATTACATCGACCGAATATTTGACAAGATGGGTGGAGGCCTCACTTGTTGTAGATTGCACCGCTGTGACAACAATGAGGTTCCTGTTTGAAAACATTATTACTCGGTTTGGGTTCCCAAGGATATTGATGAGTGACCAGGGGAGTCACTGCATTAATCGCATAATCAACACATTGATAGAGGAACTTCATATACAACATAAGAAGAGTATCCCGTATCACCCACAAGCAAATGGGAAAGTGGAGGCGTTCAACAAGGTGTTGGAGCATGCTCTTACAAAGGTATGCAACGCGAACCATGATGGATGGGATTTGAAAATTCCAACAGTCTTGTAGGAATATCATGACTATTCGCATACACCTGGTTACTTATCTTAATTATGCTGGTGGTTTGGATGGAGCTGGATGATTATTAGGGGATGGACGTAGATGCAATGCAGGTTTGCAAGGGACTGTGATACCAAAAACTCTGGTATGTGAAGGAAATGGAGCCGCTGAAGAACTGTGCAATTCAGTTCTGGCTATACTCTGAGGCATTGCAGGTTGTAGCAATGAAGGTTCCACGACTGATAGAGGAAGCTGTGGTGAAATACCAACGAGTCCTTCAGTTCGTAATTGGGATGCATGCCATTCATGTGCAGGTGCGACAAGACCAGGATAAAAAATTGTTTCCTATAACACATAAGGTTTCTAACGCAGATATGGAGACCATTATGGATGATTGGTCCTTGGAATGGCGCAAACCTGTTAGGATTGAGGAAGTGTCGACGAGTCCACTAACTGATGCACCGGTGGATCCTCTACCTGACCCATTGAGTGATCACAAATCTGATGAAGCATCAACATGGACCCCCACAGATTCAGATGTAGAGAGAAAGTTTGAGGAATCCCATGCGAAGAAGAGGCAGGAACGTGGTGAGACCAACAACAACGTACCAATGACTGAAGAGAAATTGAGCCGTAGCATTGCAGCTGTTACAACAACGACCGATGCAGTGGGTGAAAAAATGAAGAAGCAAGAGACAGACGGATTTGGTGAGGTAAAACCTCGCCTTGACTCTTTAATTGATGTAGTTTTGAGTAAGGTACCAGAGGCAGCCACTGTGTAATAGATTGGGTTGATCAACACTGGGACGCAGATTAGGAATGTGCAAATTATGTCGCATGTGATCGATACCAACAATGAGGATATCAATGCCTCCCTACGAAAGTTACAGGATATTTCTGTAGGCATCAATGCGGTGTCAACATAGACATTGGTGCACATGCAAAGGGTCCTCGAATCAAAAGTTGGCGGATAGGGAACAAGTAATCACCGATCGCTTCTTAAGGTCGCAAGAGAAAGAGGCGAAATCGTGCAAAAATATTGAGGCGTTGTAGAAGGAAAAAGAATGACTGACAAAGGAGAAATCAAAGGAGATTTTGGAGCTAAAACAGGAGAAGGATCGAATGGTGGTAGAGAAAACACAGCTCTGGGACATAAGAGTGCATTTGGAGCAGGTAGTTTCTACTGCTTGTCAGCACATTCCCGAGAGTAGGGCAGAGTTGAATGTAGAGGAAAATCAAAGTGTCTTGGGGTCATCATCGCAAAATTATAGCGTGACAATGCATACTTGCAGAACCTGGTACATCCAGACACACCACCAGAGAAAGTTGTAGAGAGGAAAAGCACCATTGAGGACTTTGAAACATAGCTAAAGGAAATAGAGCAAGAAGAGAAGGAAGTAGCTGACACAACTACACTATTTTGGGGCAGTATAGTTCAGGACGCAGAACTAGAGAAACTGACCATGTAGTTATAGGAGGCCCAGGGGAAGTTGGCAATTTTGAAGACATCGCTTAAAGCGATGCCCCTAGTCGTACAGATCACAAAGGCCACAGAACTAAAGAACTTGAAGCAACGGGTTGCAAAGGTCAGTGATCATCAACAAAGGTGCACAACACAGTTAGATACCATTCAAGAGATTGGTGCGTAGATCTCAGTAAAGGAAGTTTTGGTGCTACAAGCAGTTCAGGAGGGCAGAAAGGATGTCACAACAAATATCACTGAGCATCCATTAGAGCATGAGTTGACAGAAATCTGAGAGACTACTGAGAAAATCAAAGAATAGGTCAAGGAAATTACCAAACAATATGAGGACTTCAAGGTGAAGATCAGTGGATACCCCATTTCTAGCTGACGTGGCTCGAGAGAGAGCCACAAGATTGTGTTGGGGGCCTATTGGTAGGAATTTTTTGGGGTAAGTTAGTTGCATAGCATTGTAGATATTGCGTAAGGTCAAGGATGTCGGGCAAGGTGGAAAACGACGTGTAAGCCAAATTTACAATATTTTATGTATTTTGGTCATATTTTGTACATTTGGACTACATTATGTGGATTTTGGTCATTATTTTGTAGATTCTGTTAAGAAGTAGTTAGGAATTTGGTTAAGTGGACCACCAATGTAAAGGTGCAAGCCTATAAATAGATGTAGAATTACAAGTGTTAAATCTTCTTGCACTTCTTATTAGTCTCCTTTGAGGAACTTTTGGATATGTGGATGTGAGCTGAAGAACTGTTTTGGAGAATTTGTGTTTTGATGTGAAGGTTAATATGACACGATGAAGACTGACCATAACTATTGTGTCTTTTTCTAGCTTCCTGTTTTCCTGTTTTCTATGATCCAAATGTGAATGTGATGTGTATCTGTGAATGATGCGATGTTTCTATGTTATGAATGATGATGCACAGTGAGATCTGTTTATGCTTCGACATATCTGCTGCAATTTGAGTATGTTGATCTAATCTACTGAATGATGATATGACTCTATTAATGCATAATATGAATAATTAAATCGGTTGAATAATGTTGTGCTGAGATGATAAGTAGATGCACGGTCCTCCTTCATACCGTGGAAACTTGGTTCCAACATTTCTCCCTCAAAAATATCGGGTGAGACTTCATCTGCTTTGCAGGTGTTGTCGGATGGGGTAAAACTTGTCTGGGTCGCTACTCAGGGATATCGCGGTGGTTTGGGCGTCGATAGAGAGCGAACCCCTTTCGATTGGTTTTGTGTAAACATTCTCTATCTCCAAACTATATCTATTGAGATCTTGATAGCACTTTTTTTGTCACAAAAAATGACAGTAGATGAAGTGCTACCAATATCAAACTCGGACAAAATACCTTGCAGCCAAACTGCCTAGATGCATGCATTGACCGCTCCCCTGTACTCTGCCTTTGTTAAAGATAGTGCAATGGAAGACTGCTTTTTGCATGGCCAACAAATAGGCCCACCACCAAACATGAAGAAATAGCCGGAAGTAGACTTCTGATAAAGGCTATCTCCATCCCAATCTGAATTTGTGAATCCTACCAAGTCTAGCTCAGAATCAATATCATAGTGAATGCCATAGGATCTAGTACCCTGCACGCATTGTAGAATCCTCTTGGATTCCATCCAATGAAGCTCATGAGGCTACTACATATACCTTGATATAGAATTCATGACATAACACATGTCAGGATTTGAATGTGTCAAGAAGAGAAGGCTTCTAATCAACTGGCGGTAGAGTAGAATCCACCTGTGGAGTAGTATTTCCCTCTTCAAGACTGATTCCTGAGAGGAAGGGAGAATGTGAAGCTTTAAAATCAACCATATTAAACTTAATTAATATTTCTGAAGCATATTTTGATTGTGTCACCATAATCCCATCAAAATATTGAGTTATTTCTAGCTCGAGAAACTGCCTCAATAGGCCTAGATCACTCATCTCAAAGGCTTCATGTAAAGAAGTTTTTATGAATCTCATTGAAGCAAGAGTGCTTCCTGTGATTAGTAGATAATCAACATATTGAACTATAATCAGCAAATTACCTTAATATTTATGCAAGTACACATTTGGATTAGACTTACATCTTTCAAAGTTCTGCGATTGCAAAAAGGAATCCATTTTGGCGTACCAAGCTCTTGGGGCATGTTTTAAGCCATAAAAGGATTTCTGTAGCTCGAAAACTAATAATGGATCTGATGTGTAACCTTTGGGTTGCTTCATGTATATATATTCTTGCATGTATTCATGAATAAAATCACTTTTTACATCCATATGGTGCACGTCTAAGTGCTTGGATGCAGAAATGACCAAAACTAGCCATATAGAATCAATTTTTTCCATCGGTGCAAAGGTCTTAGTGTAGTCCACTCCTTGGAATTGGGAGAAGCCTTTTGCTACCAGTCATGATTTATATTTGTAGGTTGATCCATCTGCAAAAACTTTGTCTGATATAAACACTTGCATTGAACATCTTTCCTCCCAGGTAGAAGGGAAACTAGCCCCCAAGTTGCATTTTTTCAGGGAGAGTTGAACTCTTCATCCGTTGCAACATTCCATCTAGGAAATTTACGAGCATGATAATATGAATTAAGATCAGATCCAATCATCATGTAGAAGGTCTCAGAAATCAAATAATCATTGCAAGAAAAAGCATTACCTTCTCTTTGAAAATCTGATCGAGTTCTCCTTGGATCAGTAGGATTTCCAACATCTAACACGACATAAGAGAGAGTCTTTTTAGCCCATTTTGGTAGATGAGTGGGCACATGAGGATTTGATTCAAGACCTGATATATCATGCTGACTGATATAAAACATCAGATCTGAAATATTAGAGCTCACGCTTACATTTTCATCATCAGAATCTTCAGCAGAGCGAGAGGGAATTTCAACAGTTTCTTCCTCTACTAGTTTCACATCTTGGAGAGGTTCTTCGAAGTGGACACTTCTCTCTATGAATATATTTTTTGTTCTGATATTCAAGAGCTTGTATCCCTTTGATTCCAATGGATACCCAATGAACATGCACTCAATACTCTATGGTTTCAAATACTTCCTCTTATCTAGTGGAATTCGTTCCCAAGCAGTGAACTCAAAAACTCTGAAATTGGACACATCTGGTTTGTGACCAAACTATGCTTCAAAAGGTGTTTTTTCTTTCATAGATGAATGAAGAAAATTGTTCTGAATGTAGGAAACAACATTCATAGCTTCAGCCCAAATATTTGCAGCCAAATCTTTAGCTTCAAGCATGCAATTTGTCATCTATTTTAGAGCTCGATTTTTCCTTTCCGCTACACCATTCTGCTGAGGTGTGTAGGGAATGGTGTGCTCAATCTTGATTCCACTTTTAGCACAAATTTGAAGCAGCTCAGATTTGATGTATTCACCTCCATTGTGAGATATGAGAGCCTTGATCTTGATCCTAGTACCATTCTCAACAGAAGCCTTAAAATCTATAAACTTTTCAAGGACTTCAGATTTTTTCTTGAGAAAATAGACCCATGTGAATCTAGAGAGGTCATCGATGAAAGTGACCACATACCTCGATCCATTCATTGAAGTTGTAGGAATTGGACCGCTGATATCATAATGGATTAGCCCCAAAATACATGTATCTTGGCTTGCCTTTCGTCAATCAAATTTATGCTCAGGATGCTTACCATCAATGCATGCTTTGCAGATTTCCTTGGAGGTTTTGATTGTAGGGAGGCCTTCAACCATGGAATGTTTTTGAAGTTGCTGCAAGTATTTTAAATTTATATGTCCAAACCTTTCATGCCATTTTCGGCTAATCTCATCCCCATGAGTCAGAAGGCGGGTAGGCTTTGCATTGGGTGCAAACTTGGAGAACTCATAGGCCTTAGTAGAATGATTTGCTATACCTGTTGCAATGATTTTTCTAGATGTAATTTCTGAGATATCCACATCATTTGGGCTGAAAGTAACTCTTTTGGGAAAACCTATGTGTGTCATTTGATACATAGACAACAAGTTTGAAGCCAAATAGGGCACATAAGGGACATTTTTGAAGCTTCCATGTTCTAGTTTGACAGTACATTTTCCCTTTGAAGTGATTTGAGAGTCATCTCCCATGCGGATGAGGATGTTGTTGTCGGAGTCCAAGGATGAAAATGAGTCTTTGCTTGCCACCATATGGTTCGAAGCACTAGAGTCAAAGAGAAGAGCTCTAGGCTTTGAAACATTAGCCATGAGGGCATGTCCTCTTTCGGGCTGATTGTTTCGATCTTGATTATCTTTCTTCCTTGCACCTTTAGGAAGATTCATGTTGTTCTTCTCAAGGAGAAGAGTCATTTGATCAAGTTGTCTCTTCATGCAAGAGCTTTCAGGATGAAAGCCCCTTCCACAATAAGAACATTTGATATTTTCTTTGCCTTATTTTCCTTTTTTCTTGTACTTTCTTGAGCATGAGGGCTCATCCAGCTATTGGTTTTTCTCCTTTGGCTTGGGAGAGTCAAACTTTGTTTTATCCTTCTTTTAATTCCCTTTGACATTTGAAGCTTTGGGTCCTGTGGTAAACAAGGCTTGATCTTTAGAGGATCTGATGATTCCCATTTAGATAAGCTTGTCATGCTCATTGGTGAGAGACTGAATGAATGCATTGAGGGTCGGCATCTTCCAATTTAGAATTGTAAGCTTTCCGGTATGAAAGGTGGACACAAAAACAAAGTAATCTGGGCCAAGTTTCGAAAGGATGGCAAGGATGAGTTGATCATCCTCCTCAAATTTACGCTACTTCAATTGGAGCACCAAGTGCGTAAACTTGGTAAATAAGTCATTCATGGTTTCAAAGTTTCATGGGTTTAGAGATATCACCTCATTCTCCAACTAATAGATTCTTATGTCATCTTGCTTATCAAACAAAGTAGAAAGTTGTTCCCATATTTGCTTGGGAGTCTTCAATCCAGTGAGGTGGAAAAGAAGATCCTTAGATATTGAAATATACATAAATCCATATGCTTCATCAAGCTTATTCGAATATTTTGTTCTGTCTACTAGTGCATTCGACTCTTGCTCTGTCCCCATGGTGACTCTGTAGAGTCCTTTGGAGCACAACTGAATCTCAAGGTCCTCCTTCCACTAATGGTAATTGAAAGGAGTGAGAAGATTTCCTGAAGAGGCCATTATGATGCTGTAGCAAATCCAGTGAAAGTGTTTGAGAAACCTGCAATTCACACAAAAAAAGACAATGTAAGGTCGAACAACCTGCACGTTTGGAGTTTGCTTCACACCTGGCTTAGTCAATCAAGCAAACTTGATCAACAAGGTTAGGCTTCCAGGAATTATGTGATAAACTCTCTGCTTCTGGTGTATAGCTTTAATTTTTTAGCTTTTTGCTCAACTTGCTTCATAATCCAGCAAGAAATTTGTAGAAGAAGAATTTCCTTGTCCTACCATGGCTCTGATACCATATGAAATTTGAGTCACAATAATCTGAGGGCCAAGTTAAAACTTACAGAATATTTCATGGATCAATTACACAGAAAATGACATGAAAACAATGTTATAAGTAGTTGCAGCTGTATAATATCTACCATTAATCAAAAGTAGAGATACAATGTCATACACTGGCATGAATAGCCACAAAATTTGAATCCCAGAGAGGTCATTCGAATTCAATACATGAGAGTGGCTTAGCTTCCAGTTAGACACCACTCGACACATCAATTAACCACTTAACACAACCTTAATTGACTCTAACTGAATCAGAGGCAGTTTAGACTGAGTCTAACTGAATAGAACTCAACTATATGTCAATCAGTAGGTGAGGGCACATGTCTAACTTCAGTTAGGTGAGATCAATTGAACTGAGTCACCAAAAGTTGTTGGAGGCACCTTTAATCACTCCAGTTAACTGGAATTTACCAAAAATAGGCAAAATAATGACGGAGGCGCCTTTACAGCTTCAGTTTAACTAAAAGTAAGTGGAACATCCATTAGTTAACTGATTTGGGGCACTTATGTCATGCAGATTAACCCAGATTTGCTCCTTGATTGAAGGAGGAAGCTCAGTTAGTCTCCCCGATTGAAGGAGAAGACTCAGTTAGGCTCCGTGATTGAAAGATGATGGTCCAATTGATGATGCAGTCACATATTCGAGCCAATAACTTAGGATAAGTGGTAAACTAGGCCAAATAAGCCAAATAATGATGTGTGGGTTGGATAATGACTTCAATAGTATGGTTGTGTTCCTCTTGCGATGGAGGTCAGATAACCTTGGGCATCCATATCATAGTTCTTCATCATTTTCTCTTCTTGTATAAGAAACCCTGTGAGTTTCAAAAGTGAGGGGCTTCTCTCTTGCTGCAAGTGTTGAAATAAACACTTTGTAATCTAGCTACTAGGCCTTTAAGAGTGATAGTTACTAAGTCAATACTTTCTACAACTTCACCTATATCTCCCAATTTATCAGTGAGATCTTTAATGCGAGAAATAAATTTGCTTACCCCTTCATTAACTTCCATCTTAATTGACAACAATTTAGTTTGAAAAACAATACTTGATTTGCATGAGGTGTTTCATACACACCTTTGAGCATATCCCATGATTCCTTATACGTGTCACAGTTTCTGGTATGAGGAATTATGTGAGGAATTATGTTGTCTTTAATTGACATCCTCAACATCACCTTGGCTTTTGACTCCCTCTTATTCCAGTATTGAAGCAATTCACCATTTGTAGACTTAACCTCGTTACCAGTCACAATTGACCAAGCATTATAGGATTCAAGATCACTCATAAGTTTGAATTTGGAACACTCATAAGTTTGAATTTTCAGTTGACTTATTTTTCTCCATTTAATTTAGAAGCTTCATTAATGTAAAAATCAGCTAGAGGTGGATTGCCATCTTACCTTCCCCAATCCTCAGGCCAAAAAAAAATAGCACGATGACAACTCCTTGGTGGCAGTGTGATTGGGCAGCTCGTTCACCACATTTTTCTCCACAGCGTGTATCAAAGCACCCACAACGTAGCTGCGTTCTCTCTTTGAGCAGCGTGAATCATAGTTGATTGGGCAACTTTCTCCATAGCTTTCTGCTGTGAGAGCGTTCTCTCTTTGACTTCTAATTAGAAATCAGAGAAACACAACAATGGCTTCTAATTGGACAATAGCATATATCCAGATTTCCACAATGGTGTGTCTCCCCTCTGCACACTGCAACTAGCAGCGGAATTAATCCACCAGTAGCGACACTTTTGACCTCTACACCCAACACAGGGGTTACACAATCCAACGTGGCTCGAGTTTTATAGTTGCACGACAACACTCACAGCTCGGTTATTCTCTTCACGATGGCAAAACTCTCTTGCCCAACAGATTACCTTCATGCAACTTCAACAACACTGAATCGCCAGACCGTTCATGCGACCTCCACCAAAACGTGTCGGGTTCAATAATCGATGGATGAAATACAGTCCACTCGCAGCTCACAACAGATGACAAGAGATCCTTTAACAATGCTCCTCTCTCTCAGACAACAAACACAGTCCAGCTTTGATACCAATTTAAATATTAGAGGTAGAAAAAGCAGAGCAGAAAGGTTCGTTCACATACTGAATGGTACAAACTAATTCAATTACACAATATATACTTGAAAAACTACACAATAAATCAAATCTTAGATCCAAAAGATATCGATCTCAAACTTTTTATTTGCTAATCATGGAAAATACACATAACCCTAAACTCAAATAATCTGGCTAATATTTCTACATTATCTCCAATCGTAAGCCTCTTCAATCATCACAGTGTCTTCTAGTTTTTTCTGATAGGCTTCGTATTCCACATGAGTTTCATTAACGTATTCGAAAATATGAAATAACATATCTTCATTCTTAATACCAGATTGCTAGAAATAACAATTTTCTTCCACATTTTTCTCTGCAAATACAGTTTATTGCTGTCTAATTGCAGCCTTGATCTGTTCAATATGGGTTCTGCAGCTGTTTGCTGCAAACAAAGACGAACGTGAGTTGATAAGTTCTTTCACATGCTTAAGACTGTGCTCATAACCATAACCAGCCTTCAACTTCTTTTGTATTTCACTCTCAGATTTGTCAAGTTCTATTATCTATCACAAGTACATTATTAGTCGTAGATAGACTTCTTTTATATTAGTCAGCCTGGACTTGTTGGCGTTTCTCCAACTGCTTGTTGTTTGCTAATGGATTCTACCCATGGAGCCTTCAAATGACCTCTTTGATCCAGGAATCCCGCCCTTGTCTGCTTTAATCATTTGGCCTTTCATTGAATTCAAGTTTCTACAAATTCACTGACCCTAAAACTTAGTCAGGCTTAAACGGAATATAATTCGAATCTCCAAACTTTTCTTCACAATGCTCGGAACCTTCCATGATTGCTGTTAATGGCAGATGAGTTTAGTTTTAAGGCGTAAAAATTATTCATATCGATTGGCTGAACTTAATCGTACAAACAAATATTAATATTAGGTGTGGGAAGGACATTTGAATGATCACAATGTTTGGTTAGAGCAGGAAACGCATTTGAATGATCACAATGTTTAGTTTCGTTGTTTCAACGATCACACTGTCTATATTTCAAATTATTTGATTGAATTGTGCGAATTTATTTATTAATAATGTCCTCTTTTCATTACAAAGGAGTCCGAGGAAGACCATGCCTTCTTTTCATTACAGAGCAGTCCGAGTAACTCCTATAAGTCACCCCACACGACATAGGAGTCCTGGTAACTCCTATCACCTAAGTCACTTGACACGAGACGAGGACGTGGGACACGAAAATAGAGTGTCCAATACTTACATGGTGATCTATTGAATTAGGTTATATATATATATATATATAGACATAAAGATTCAAGTTTTTTTTAAGAAATTAGAAAATTTACAAATATTAAATATAAATTACTAATAGGAATCAATACACACTACACATTTTGTTATTCATAAATCATAATGAGACACAAAGATGATAAAATATAGTTTAGAATGTGGAAACTATATTTTTCATTAAGTCATCAAAATCAAAATGTATTATATAGATGTCGGAATGCCAATGGAAACTAGTAGTAGTAAATAATAAATACAAAAAGGGGTAGATCATAGATGAGATCAAGATGGAAGAGTCTCATACATGTCAATAGTCCTCCTCCATGCCTCAATCAACAAACTCATCAATGCCCTCCACCTCCTCTCTACCCATTTGGAAATCTGCATATATTGGTGTGGAGGATGATGCCTCCATAGGATCACCATTATTAGAAGTGACTGGCTCTAGCACTGCATCATTAAGATCCATGTTGGCTAATTCTAATTCAGTACTAGTGTCCAAACTGTTGGAGATATTTACCACCATACACAATCTTTTTGGTCAAATTGGCCTAGTTAAACCATTATCCTAAGTATGATTGACATTAATTGACATCAGTGGAGCATTAATTGACATCATCCAGTCACACCCATGCCTACCTATAGTTAAGGAGGCTAACTTAGCCTTCTCCTACAGTCAAGGAGGCTAACTGGAGCACTCCGGGGGTGATCTGAGTGATATTAATGCACCTAATTGCTAATTGGTGGTTACAATCAGTTCAACCAGTCGGTTAAGGCGCCTCCTCTCATTAAATATATTATTTAATGATTATTTTTTATTATTTAATGATCTGGAATCAACAGGGGCGCCTCCACCAACTTCTGATGATCAGTTCAGCTTCAGTTAACCTCATCGGGGTTCATTGAAGTCATTGAAGCACTAGCACTTGATGCCATGGCTTGCTATGACATGTGTTTGATCTCTTTCAGTTGAGATTTAGTCATTTATTGCACTCCGACTTCAGTTAGGGTTTGGTGAGTCAATTAGGGTTTTGGTCAAGTGGTTAACTGAGTGTGAACCAATGGCTTACAGTCAGTTAAGCTAGACTCACTCATTGAATTCGAATGACCTCCTTAGGTATTCGAATTCCTCATTGATTCAAGCTATTGCTTGACATTGTTATTGTAACTATTCATTTTGATTATTGAATATACAGAGAGGAAACCATTCTGGTTCAGATTAACACCATTTTTGAGTTATTTGTTGATTATTTGTTGATGAGATTGATTATTTGTTCCTAGATCAATGTGCAAGATTAATATGGTATCAGAGCTTATGGCGGGATGAAGATCCATATCTCAAAAACAAGCTTTTTGATAGATTTCTCCATGAAAAGTGAGCAATAGCTCAAAAATCTAGCACTGCACTAGAAGCCAAGGCTTACCACTCAATACACCAAGTAAAGAACTTGTTGATCAAGCTTGCTTGATTGACTATGCTGGGTGTGATGAAAGCCTAGAATGTGTCGGCTGTCCGACCTTATTTTTCCCTTTCTATTTTGATTTTCAAGTTTCTACAGGTGAAGCATTCGCTCCAGCACATCCATATGGCCTCCTCAGCAAATCTCTTGACTCCATACAATTTCCACTCATGGAAAAGTGATATGGAGATTCAGCTGCGCTCCAAAGGACTTTTTAGAGTCACCATGGACACTGAAGTTGAGCCTGGATCCACCATAGAAAAATCAAGATTCTTGAACAAGAAGGATGAAGCCTTTGGTTTCTTGCGCCTCTCTATTTCCCGAGACCTTCTCTTTCATCTTATGGATTTGAAGACACCGAAAGAAATATGGGACAAATTGGAATCTCTATACGGAAAGCATGATAACTTGAGGGTTTACTAGCTCGAAAATGAACTCATGTCTCTTCAACCTTCCAATTTCGAGACTCTGAATCATTTCTTTACAAAGTTCAAGCATATTGTTTTACTCTTGAAGCAATGCAATGTGGAGAAGGAGGATGATCAACTCATCCTTGCCATACTCTCCAAACTCAAGGCTGATTATTCAGTTTTTGTTTCTACATTCTGTGTGGGGGAGATCACAACCCCTGGATGGAAGATGCCTACACTCAATGCCTTCATTGAGTCCCTAACAAATGAACATGACAAGCTTATTCAGATGGGGATCATCCGATCTTCCCGTGATCAAGCCCTCCATGTCTCGGGGCCCAAAGATCTGAAGGGTAAAGGAAAGCAGCAAAAAAATCAGAAAACTAAATTTGATGCTCCCAAGCCTAGAGTTGAAAACCAGCAGCATGATGAATCTTCCGGCTCAAGGAAGAACAAAGGAAAAGGGCACAATGGGAAAGAAAAATTCAAGTGTTCTTATTGCGGGAAGGGTTTTCACTCTGAACATGCCTGCATGAAGAAAAAGCTTGATGAAGCAACCTCTCTCCTTGAGAGGAATCACATCAATCTTCCGGAGAGCTTTTGGAGGAGAGATCGCCAAGATCGGGAACCACAACATGATAAAGGTCATTCCCTCATGGCAAGCACTTCGAAGTCCAAAGCACTGTTGATTAAATCTGGAGCTTCGAATCACATGATGGCTAAAAAAGACTCATTTTCATCCTTGGAGACTGGCAAATCCATCCCCATCCACATGGGAGATGACTCCACCATCATTTCCGAAGGACAAGATACTGTAGATCTTGAAAATGATTGTTTCTCTAATGTTTTGTATGTACCATATCTAGTAGCAAATATACTTAGTGTCTATCAAATGACACATATAGGAATGCCTAAGAGAGTCTCTTTCAGCCCAAATGATGTTGAGATAACATAAATTACATCCGGAAAACTCATTGAAAAAGGCCTTGCAAATCATCATGCAAAAGCCTATGAGTTCTCTCACTTTGTTGCGGATGCAAAGCCCACTGCTCTGCTAACTCATGGAAATGAGGTTAGTAGGTTGTGGCATGAGAGGTTTGGCCATCTTAATTTCAAATATTTGCAGCAATTACAGAAAAAATCCATGGTTGAAGGCCTCCTGGTCATCAAGGCAACCACGGGAATTTGCAAGGGCTGTGTGATTGGAAAACACCCTGAGCACAAGTTCGATCGGGGGAAGGAAAATCGAGCTACAAACATATTGGGGCTGATACATTCTGGTATTAGTGGTCCGATACCTATCACATCCATGAATGTATCAAGGTACCTCCTTACTTTTATTGATGATTTTTCAAGGTATGCATAGGTTTTCTTTCTCAAAAAGAAATCAGAAGTATGTGAAAAATTTTCTGAATTGAAGGCCTTGATCGAAAATGCCTCTGAGCTTAAGATCAATATCTTGAGATCTGATAATGGAGGGGATTATGTCAGTAATGAGTTGCTGTATATATACTCCCAAATTGGTATTTAGGTCCAACATTCAATTCCCTACACTCCCCAGCAGAACAGAGTAGCAGAAGGAAAGAACCGGTCTCTCAAGGAGATGACCACCTGTATGTTGGAGTCAAAGAAGCTTGCTGCAAATTTGTGGGCTGAATCCATGCATGCTGCAACATACATTCAGAATATGGTGCCACACTCATCTGTGAAAGGAAAGAATCCTTTTGAAGCATACTTCAGACACAAGCCAGATGCGTCGAACCTACGGGTGTTTGGGTCCACTGCATGGGCTCAGATTCCGCTTGATAAAAGAAGGGATTTGAAACCGCAAAGCATAGAATGTATTTTTATTGGGTATCCTGATGAATCTAAAGGATTAAAGCTCTTGGATATCAATACCAAATAGATCATCATAGAGAGAAGTGTCAAGTTTGATGAGCCTCTTCAGGAGATGGAACTAGTGAAGGAGAAAATTGCTGAATTTCCTTCCTATTCTACTGAATATTTGGATGATGAAATTGGGGGTGATGACTCTGATTTGGATCCTCTGATTTTTGATATCAATGTGCAGCAATCATCAGATGCTGAATCAAAACCTGGAGTGCAAAATCATCTTCCTACATGGGCCCAACAAACACTCTCCTCCGCAAGAGACAACATTGGAAATCCGGATGATCCAAGAAGAACCCGGTCTGATTTCCAAAGAGCAGGTATTACACTCTCTTGTTCTGATAATTTGCTGTCCGAAACTTACTATTTGATGATTAGTTCAGATCCAAAATCCCACTACCATGCTCGGAATGATCCGAGATGGCAAGTTGCCATGGATGAAGAGATGAATTCTCTTCAGAAAAACACTACTTGGGAGCTAGTTTCTCTTCCTCCGGGAAGGAAATTGGTTCAATGCAAGTGGGTGTTTTAAACAAAGGTTGCTGCTGATGGAAGCACCTACAAATATAAGGCAATTCTGGTATTAAAAGGTTTCTCTCAGGTCCAAGGAGTGGACTACCATGAGGCATTTGCATCGATTGAAAAAATGGACTCCATCCGCCTTGTTTTGGCAATTTCAGCATCCAAGCACTGGGAGGTGCATCACATGGATGTTAATTCATTCTTTCTGCATGGATATCTTCATGAGGAGATATAAATGAAGTATACTAAGGGCTACATCACTGATCCATCTTTGGTTTTCAAGCTAAAGAAGTCACTATATGAGTTAAAACAGGCCCCAAGAGAGTGGTATTCCAAGATGGATGCCTTTCTTCTCTTGCAAAACTTTCAGAGATGTAGATCAGATCCAAATGTGTATTTACAGAAGCATGATGGTCATCTAATTATCATTGTTTTATATGTTGATGACTTACTGATCACAGGTAGCACAGTTGCCTCCATTTCAGCCATCAAAACTGCTCTCCACAATGCCTTTGAAATGAGTGATTTGGGGCTTCTAAAAGAAATTTTGGGGCTCAAAATCGAGCAAAATTATGATGGGATTATGGTCACTCAGTCCAAATACACTTCAGACATGTTATTCAAGTTTAACATGGCTGAATGTAGGCCTGCACCATTCCCTTTCCTTTCAGGGATCAGCCTTAAAGAAAGAAAACACACACCTCCCATGGACTACACTATCTATCGACAGCTGATTGGTAGTTTGTTGTACTTGACACATTCTAGGCCTGATATTTGTTATGCCATGAATGATGTACCAAGATACATGCAAAAAACTCATGATGTTCATTGGAAAGCAGCCAATAGGATCCTCCAGTATATTTAGAGAACCAGGACCTATGTCATTCACTATGCTGCAGGTTCCGAGCTATAGCTGGTTGGATACATAGATTTCGATTGGGCGGGTGATTCTATTGACTGAAAGTCAAATTCAGGATATGTATTCATGTTTGGTGGTGGCCCTATTTGCTAGTCAAGCAAAAATCAGGCTTCCATAGCACTATCTTCAGCAGAGGCCGAGTTTCGAGGAGCGGTGAATGCTTGCATCCAAGCAGTTTGGTTGCAAGGCATTCTTTCAGAGTTTGATCTTGGTAGTAATTTTTCCACTGTCCTCTTTTGTGACAACCATAGTGCTATTAAGATATCCATGGATCCAGTTACCAGGCAGAGGACCAAGCATGTAGAGATTCACATGCACTACATCAGGGAGCTAGTACATGACAGGACCATCATTCTGCAATACTGCCTGACTGATGAGCAGATTGCAGACATCTTCACCAAGAGCTTTTCAGAAAAGAAGTTCACTTACCTCCGTTC
>LPNX011094211.1:106970-120557 GCA_001517045.1 Pseudotsuga menziesii
TAGTTAGTTAAGGAACCTCCTCTCATTAAATATATTATTTAATGATTATTTATTATTATTTAATGATATGGAGTCAACAGGGGTTCCTCTACCAACTTCTGATGATCAGTTCAGCTTCAGTTAGCCTCATCGGGGTTCATTGAAGTCATTGAAGCACTAGCACTTGATGGTTGGCTTGCTATGACATGTGTTTGATCTCTTTTAGTTGAGATTCAGTCATTTATTGCACTCCAACTTCAGTTAGGGTTTGGTGAGTCAATTAGGGTTTTGGTTAAGTGGTTAATTGAGTGTGAACCAATGGCTTACAGTCAGTTAAGATAGACTCACTCATTGAATTCGAATGACCTCCTTAGGTATTCGAATTCCTCATTGATTCAAGCTATTGCTTGACATTGTTATTGTAACTATTCATTTTGATTATTGAATATACATAGAGGAAACCATTATGGTTCCGATTAACACCATTTTTGAGTTATTTCTTGATTATTTCTTTATGAGATTGATTATTTGTTCCTAGATCAATGTGCAAGATTAATACAAACCCATATCATCAGGAAAGACATCCCACATCTTTGTATTCCCCTTCACCCACTCCTCCCTCTGCTTGCAAATAAGACGAAGGTTGGAGTGCACATACATCATCATTTTTTCCCTGGACTGCTCAAGCCTGCTCTTCTTCAAACTATACAAGTTCCCATATGTGCTCCAATTCCTCTCACAACAAGAGGATGAAGTAACTCGAGAGATGACCCTCAAGCCTATTCTATAGAGCACGACATGCTCCCCTGTGAGTTTCCTGCCAAACATAGGATTTCTTAACCCCCCTGTCTCTAAGCACCTCATAGCCTCCAAATATCCCAGTGGTAGTGGAAAAATATACAAAGCCCTCCTCCACCTCTTCGAGCATGTCTCTATCCTGAAGTAGTCATCTAAATGTTGCCTTCCTCCCTTGTGAACTCTCTCCATCTATGTGAGGAGGGACTCTGTGTGAGGGCCCCGACCTACCATTGAGCTAGTCATGACTGTAGTACTTGGGGTTCAATGAGTGGGCCAAGTAATGCAAAGGTGTTCAATTCTTATCCCACCCGGAGATAAGAATATCATGCATAATGGACCATAAGTTCTATGTCAGTGTCTCATACTCGGCACACTCATTCTCCATAACAATGGTCCTCATAGACTTAATCATGGAATCCCACCCCTCATAAAAATATGCTAGGATGGGTTGGTCCATGTCTGCAAAACGCAACAAAGAAATCATTGGGTCCATGATATTAATGGTAAGTTCTACCCTCTCCCACCAACCATCATCTAACAGTGTTTTTTACCTTTTTTTGAAGCAATCTGATCTACTTTTCTCCAAATGAACCAAACCTCTGAAATAATCATAGACCCAAGAGCAGTATTGACCTCCCTCAACCTGTTGAGCACGATGAATGAGGAAGCAAACCGAGTATATGCAACCTTAAACAATGAAATATGTGTGTTCTCTTTGTAGATTGTGAGGGAATTGGTGTGGTTTTGTACAAAGCTACAGATATAGCGTGCATCCTCAATAAGTTTTCCAATCCATGTCACATCTGAAACAATAGATTTCAGTGGTAAATTCAAAGAATGGAAAATGCAAGGTGTCCAAAATGTTTGTAAGATCAATACAAGAAATGGTAACCGAGTCTAAACTCTAGACTCTACAAGGCTACAAGGCTACAACTAACAACTCAAATGAAAATCTATAAATTGACCTTTCCCCTAGGGCCTAGATGAATCTTGTGCTAAATTCAAAGAATGAGCAAATTAGCAATGCAATTATCATATTACGCAAGGTGTCCAAAATGAAAATACCTATGGATATTTAGCTTCCACAATCATGCAAGCAATATTGCAAATAGGTGCATTGCCCATGATGATTTGTACATAAGACTCAACACCTATGGATTCAATGAATTTGATGAACAACTCAGCCATATAATATGCATTCTTGTATTTCCCAAGAGCAGGGACACCACTTTCAAGAACAACGATCCATTTGGGGAAGACACCATTAAATTGATGAGTGGATGGTGTGTTGTATCTGTCCATCCATCATAAACAACACTGACACCGTCTGAGGGCCATTTTGATATAATTGGCTCAAGAAATTTATCCACCTCCTTCATTTCCTTAAGTAACAGTGTGCTTATAAGATTCTCTAAACAAGGAGGCACATAACCAATTGGAGCTTATTCAATTAGATTTTGACACATCTCTGTGAACAATGGTGATCGTGCAACATTGAATGAAATGAATTTGAAGTAGAAAAATAATGAAATCGTAAGGTCCACCTATTCTTGTGCCTCTTGTTGGAAAATCTTGTCCATTGGACCACTTGCAGTTGGCCTCTTTCTTATTGGATACATATCAACCTCACTCCCATATGGGCTAAGTGGAGGCCTAGTGCTAGAGGCTTTCCTCAAGAATGAAAGAGGATCCTCATTCTGTTGTGTTTTGATTGTTGTTTCCATTCCCTAACCCAACCCGACCCTATTTTTCCATCTCCCTCCTTTGGGTGCTACTCACTATTTTGCATGAAGAAATCCCACAAGGAAGGTCCAACAAATGCCCCTTAACTTGGTATGTGATCTTGAACTCATTCTTGCAAAAATTGCAATTCCAATAGACATTGCCTCCCCCACCAAGCTTTGATCCAAGCCCTTCTTTCCTTGTCACATACTTCCACAAAGGGTATTTACTCTCTTGGGCTTGTTTTCTTGCTGAAACAAGGTTAAATTGACCATGAGCTCCACTAGGAGTTAGAGCACTAGAGGGAATAGAAGAGGATATGATTAGAGGAGGAAGAGAGGAGAGGCACTAGATGGGGCATTTCTCCCTTTCATTTTCCCTTTAGTTGTTTCCCTAGCTGATTGAGACATTTTTTTTATTGCTTGATGGTGAGCTTGAATCCTCTCAACAAAATCCTCCCTCAAATGCACTTGGAAACCCTTGCAAATGATTAAAATCTCCTTTCACTTGCAAAAACACATAATCTTAGCTCTCCCTTCACTTCCAAATGTAAAAATGAATGAGGAAAAAAAAAATTAAAAGTCACATGCCTTTTTTGCCCGAAAATCGTGTCCTAGAATCAGTACACGTGTTGACAGTCGTGGGACATGACTTCAACACGTGTCAGGCACAAATTTTTTTCATGTCTCGATTTTCGAACAAGAAAAAATTGTGTTAAGGCCTTGTTCGTGTCTGACATGACCCCATGGGACACATATCCCCAAATTGATGTGTCAGGGGACTTAGCCTATCGCAAATATTAAATGAGATGTGAATATAGACGATTTAAACCATTGTTCATATCAATTTAATAAGGTGTATAAGCCAAGATAAATGTAGACATATTATTGGAACAGATAGGCAAAAGGAGCTCTGCAACCTCCGATGCAAAAAATGTAACGATTCTTGGGATCAAACCCTACCGTCACTGATATGACAGCTCTGGTCAAGGCTTTTGTTCTGAGCACCCAATCATGGCTACGGCCGCAGGAGGGACAACCAGTCCCTCCCTGAACCCCTTCACAAACAACAGCCACATGCAGTAGCAGAATGATGCACCTGAGGCCAAATCTCCCATGATTACTGAGCCCTCATTGGAAAACAAGATCGATCAATCCAGTCTACCAGAAAACGTGCCCAAGACCAACACCTTCCTGGCCAAATCAACAGATCAACCCTGCATCAATCTATCACCTTCTAGGATCAACGCCTGCATCGAATACATGAAAATGTATGCCCTTATAGGTAAATTCATGGGGATCTGGCCCACAGAAAAAGCTCTGCTCCACTGGATCACTACAAAATGGAGGCCCAAATCTCATTTCGACGTCCAAATAGGTTCAAAATGTTTTTTCACCATCATCTTCACGCTTCTTGAAGATAGAGATCGGGTTTTAGAAGGGGGGCCGTACTTTTTCAATTCAGAAGGCCTCTTCCTCAGGAACTGGATTGAACGCTTCAACCCAAATACGGATAATTTCACATGGGCACCTGTTTGGGTCAGGCTGTATTCACTGCCGCAATATTATTGGGATGAGGAAACCCTAAGAGAAATAGGCAATGCCCTTGGAGAATTTGTCAAAATTGCGGATCAAACCAAGCAACAAAGGTATACCTCCTACGCCTGCATCTGTGTCTATATGCACATAGCTAAATCTTTACCGGATTCCATCATGCTAGCTCATGAGGACACTGAATGGATTCAACCACTAGACTATGAACACATACCCTTATGATGTTGTAAATGTCATGTGCACGGGCATCTCTATAGAGACTGCCCCCAAAACAAGATCCTCTATGAAAATAAGCAAACCACACCCGTGGACGAAGAGGGCTTCTAGAAAATATCTAACAGAAGAAAACAAGGCAGGATAAACCACACCATTATCAAATCCATCATCCCCCCAATAAGCAACAGCTTTGGGATTCTAGGCACCCAACCAATGGACACAAGAAAAGATGTTGAGGAGGCTCCTCCCACACTCAATCTTTTGCAACAAGAGCAGAAAAAGGACAAGGGGAAGCAAAATGAAGATTCTAGTCATAACCAGAAGACAGATGTACATGCAGAGCAGATAAGGAAGCAAACCGAGGTTCAGATACAAGAAATCCCCCTCCCCACAATGGATACGGAAACCCCAACGGAGGAGGTTAGGGGAGAAATAGATCTGAAACGCCTAGATCTTGTGAGTCTTAAAGAAGCATGCAAAAATAATTCCATACATGCGATCACCCCAAATAGATCCAACTAATCACCTACATCCTGCAATCGCCCAGCACTAGATCAAAACTTGGGGTCGCGATTAGTCATCTCAAAGACTCAAAAAAAAGCATCAAGGAAGCAAAAAAAAAGGTAGAAAATCCGACATTCAAAGACTTGCAGTGCTGGGTTCCAACCTAGTAGATTCAGGCTATTACTCCAAGCTTACGGAATTCTTCCCCTCCAACCCTTTAGTTACCCTATGAAAGTCATCTCCTGGAATATAAGAGGCATCAACAGCCCTACCAAGCACATAATGCTTAAGAAAAAAATTCAGCAAGACAAACCTTCTATTCTCATGCTGCAAGAAACCAAATCCAAATCCACTTCTCTAAACTCCATCTTCCCCAGGCTATGGAAAGGTAGTCAAAGCATCTCCGTTGACTCCATAGGAGCCTCCGGAGGCCTCACTATTGTCTAGAACCCTTTAGAGGTCGATCTGCATAACTTTTCAGCCACTAGATTCTCCATCACAACCAACTTCCACATTTTAGGCACTGCTATACATGGAAGAATAACAAATGTGTATGGACCCCAACTCCCAACTCAAAAAACCGCCTTTCTTGCTTTTCTACACTAGCTAGTAAATCACCAGCCTATATACATTGATATTTTGGGAGGAGACTTCAACCTCATCACCTCCCTCTAGGACAGAAGAGGGGGATGGTGAATTTTCTCACCAGAGGAAAAATGTTTCAAGGAATTCATCGATAACAATGGTCTCATTGACCTCCAGACCAACAACGACATTCATACCTAGAACAATCGATGAGGGGGAGAGGCTCAAATTTCCAGTAAGATGGATCATTTCCTCTTCTTCGAAACCCTCATGATGAGAAACGAGGATTTGTCTACTTCCATCCTTCCTGCTGCAGGTTCTAATCACTAGCCCATCAGCCTTAAATGGCAAGTTGGAGACACAGCCAAAAGAAAACCTTTCTATTTCAAAATTTTTTGGCTCTCTCACTCGGACTTCAACGAAATGATACGAACCTGGTGGATGAACACTCATGTCACAAGTTCAACCTGTATGTATTGAATGCAATCCAAGCTCAAACTCCTCAAAGCTCATCTTAAACAATGGAACAATCACACCTTTGGTAACATTTTCGCTTGCAAAGCCAATATGGAACAAGAACTGGAGCGGCTCTAGCAACACATTATCTCGGAGGGTCAGAATGAGCAGGACAATCAATAAGAAATATTGCTACTTTCCAAGATCGAAGAGCGGGCCAAACAAGAAGAAAACCTATGGATGCAAAAATCCAAAATCCAATGGATTAAAGAGGGGGAATGAAACACGACCTTCTTCCAACATTCTCCTCTCTAGCATCGAATGCACAATAGGATCTCTCAACTCAAAAATGAGGCAAGAGATCTACTTGAGACTCACCAGGAAATGGAAGAGGTGTTGATTTCCTACTATGATAACCTCCTGTCAGAAGAAATTGTGGATCGGGGGGAAGCACAATAGCAGGTAATTTCTCATATTCCTTCCCTTGTAATTGAATATTAAAACTTTATGTTGATGAGAGTTATCACTTTGCAAGAAGTTGAAACAGCTATCAATCAAATGAAGGAAGACAAAGCCCCGGGACCGGATGGATTCACTGTCAATTTTTTCCATGCTTGTTGGGACATGCTCAAACATGAGATCTGGGAGTTAGTAGAAGAGACAAAGAGAAATCAAAAGATTCTCCCAACCCTCAATGCTACCTTTCTCACTCTCATCCCCAAGGAAGCCAATGTCTCCACCCCTGACAAGTTCAGGCCTATTTCTCTTTGCAATGTCCTCTACAAAATTGTTACCAAAGTCATAACCAATCGTCTCAAACCCCTCCTGCCCTCCCTTATTTCTCTGAAACAAACTGGTTATGTCGAAGGATGACAAATCCTGGATGGAATTATTCTAGCTCACAAAGTCATCCACTCCCTCAAGGTCACTAAAAAACCTGGCATGATGCTCAAATTTGATCTCTCCAAATCCTTCGACAAATTAAACTAGAAATTCATTGGCAAAATTCTGGAGGCTTTTGGTTTCCATCAATCCTGGATAAGGTGGATTACCAATCTTATCACCATGCCCGTCCTCTCAGTTCTGATAAATGGGGTTCCTTCAAATCCCTTCAACCCCTCCAGAGGAATTAGACAAGGCGACCTGCTTTCTCCTTTCCTGTTCATTCTGATGTCGGACATATTAGGAAGCATGTTTAGTAACGCTAAGGCCACAAGCTCCTTGAAAGGTCTCTCTCTTCATAATCACACACCTCTCACCCATCAACAGTTTGTAGATGACAATCTCCTCATGGGGCAGCCCTTTGTACAAGAAGCCCGTTATATTAATAGTATCCTCACCACTTTTTCCAAAGCTTTAGGAATGACTATTAACCTTCAGAAATCTGAGATTTTCTTCTTCAATACTCCTCTAGATACTCAAAGGAATGTCACCCGTATCCTGGGTTTCAAGGTTTCCAAAATCCCTTCCAAGTACCTTGGAGCCCCTCTAACTAATTCTTCCCTCAAACATTCTTCTTGGAAGGACCTGCTAGCCAAGCTGAATTCTCACCTCTCACTCTGGAACCTTCACTCCCTCAACCTGGCCAGCCGACTAGCTCTCATTAAGTCAGTTCTTCAAGCCATGCCACTTTATCTTTTCTCTGTTTTGGCTGCCCCCAAATGGGTACTCAAATCCATTCATTTGCTCCAGAGATCCTTCCTATGGAAAGGTAACAGTCAGAAGCATCACTGGGCCCTGATCAAATGGGATAATGTTTGCAAAACCAAAGCTGAGGGAGGCTTGGGACTAAGGGATCCAGCCATCAACAATGAGATCCTCAGTGCCAAAATCTAGTGGAACTGGGTTATCAAAAACGATAGCTTGTGGGCTCAACTATGGAACAAAAATTATGCGGCTGATTGGACTCCTCTCCAAGTAATTCGCTATTCACATGACATCAACGATTCTATCATCTAGAATGCAGCCAACTTGTAGAGACCGATAATCCAAAATCATAGTTTCTGGGAAATACACAATGGATCCGCCACCAACTTCTCTACTGACTCTTGGAATCGACTCCCCCCTTTGGAAGAATCCTTCAATCTGCATTGCTTTCATGAATGCTTCATGATCCCTCAGCACGAAAAGGTTCATTCCTTTTGGAGGGTGCACAGACACTAGCACTTTCAGGAATGGATCTCCCATGATCAATGGCACCAGCACCAACAATAGGTGTTCTCAAAAGCTCTTTGGAATCATATTCAACAGTGATCCATTTGCATCAGACATGGCCCATATATCCTTCGTTGGGGTCACAATACTCTAGGTATGTTCAGCATCAAAGAAGCTTATCACATCCGAATCAGCCTACCGGACCAGCAAGACCTCTCATGGCTAAATATCTGGAAACTCAAAACCTGACCCAAAGTCACCATCTTCCTTTGGCAGGTTCTTCACAAAAGAATACTCACTTGGGATAACCTAGTCAAAAGGGGCTTCATAGGACCTTCTCAATGTCTTATTTGTAAAGAACAGGAGGAAACTATAGAGCATCTCCTGAACCAATGCACCACGGAAAACCAACTATGGATCAAAATGGTGTCTTTATGCAAAAGAACTGATCGTCAATAGGGAAATATTACTAACACCATCAAGAACTAGCGTGATCACCCTTATGAGAATCCCATCCTCAACAGACTTTGGCAGCTCCTCCCTGGGCTCCTCATCTGGAACATTTGGAAGGAAAGAAACAACAGAATATTTGAAGGAAAAACTAACCCTATTGACACCATATGGAATCATATAAGACTGAATATCAAAGAAACCACAATGTTGACCAACTGGTCAGATAAAGATTTTCAAGCCAATCCTCAAGAAAAAGACATCGTCCACAACTGGCTCATTACCTCCACGATGCAAAATGATCTCTTGAGGACTCCTTGGATTAGGCCCTGTTCCCCAGACTTTTGGTCCCCCCCGCCTCAAGGTTCAATCAAACTCAACTTTGATGGCGCCACGAAGGGGAATCCTGGGCAAGCAGGCTTTAGAGGAGCTTTCAGAAATGACAAGGGACAAATAATGAACATTTATTGCGAAAAATTAGGGTTGGAAATAAATAATGCGGCAGAACTAATGGGACTACTGCAAGGCATCATTATTGCAAGGAATCAAGAAATCCTCCCCCTCATCGTGGAAGGATATTCGACACTCATTCTGAGCATGGCTACCAAACTAAAAAATGGCTCAAGTAGTAGTAAAGTCTCTTTTTCCTTGAGGTTGGAATATGAACTATAGCAACTCGCGAACCTCCTCTCAGAACCTATGGCAATCACCTTTCACAATGTCAGGCATGAAGCAAACTCCCTTGCAGACACACTAGCAAACAAAGGCGTCCTCTCTCACTCCTTCATCCAGATCTGCAAGCTGGGGGAAATACCAGAAAACAACTTTAAGGAGAAGTGTTTACAAATAGATGCCAAAGACCACTCCTTGGATGTGGGTGACAGAAAACACGACATAGAGGATGAGATGGTTAGGGATTACAAGGCCATGGACGTGGACTTGGATGTGGTTCAGGATGGTGCGGATGTGGCTCGGGATGGCATGGACAGGGACGTAGCACATGATGGCTCGAACATGGACGAGGCTCAAGATGATGTGGATGTAGCCATGGTAGAAGATCAGGATGCGAATGTGGATAGGGACATGGACATGATTGTGGCTCTAGATGGTGTGAATGGCCAGGTGGACGACGACTGGCAGCATGCAAATCAGCTCCCTCATGAGTCCGACTCCTTTTTGGTCCATGACAAGAACGAATATTTCTATGTTGGCAACTGACATTTGCCCACCTCCGTCGATGACACTAGCACCCACATAAATGCTGGCAGTTCCATTCCCCTCGGCAATTAAGGCCGAGTTGGCTGGGTATAGAGTCATTAAGGCTTGCATGGATGTTCATCGGGTGGGATGCAATATGGATCCTCCCTTGTTTCTTGCTCACCATTCCAATTTTTCCTCCAACCACACTCAGTGCAATCCCCATCTTTTCAAGCCTACTTCACCAAAGCTTGTCCCAGTCTGCTCTGCTCCCCCATTTCCTGTTTCAGTCATGTGCTCCCCGGTTTCCTGTTCTAGTCACGCATCCCCCCGTTGCAATCCCCATCTGTTCTGCTCCCCGTTGCGTGTTTTAGTCACGTGCTCTCTGGAAACACCATGCCCCCGAGATGAAGAGCACCTCTCAGAGGCGGGAGAAGACCCCCCAGAGGAGGAAGAGGTCGCAGAAAGGCTGGCAACCCTGAGGAACCACCCTTCCACCCAAATTCCAATAACAGGGAATTCAAAGCCAAGTTTTCGGCCGTGCTAAGATCCCTAGTCGAAGACTGGGAAGATGAAATCTTGGGCTCCACTACTGCATCCACCCGCACCAACTCCCGCAAGGAAAATTACTAGGTTTTTAAATATTTGCTCACCAAACTCATTCTTCATGCCGTCAACGACATCCTAAACCCTGCTCAGCCACCCCCACCCCCTTCGTCGTCTCCTGCTCCTACTCTTCTCCCCACTCCTCCCCCTCCACCACCCCCAGGTCAGAGTACCCTCACCGCTCCATAGTGGTAGTTTGTGAGGAAGAAAGGAAAAGACACTAGGAAGATGTCACCACATCTTCTCAAGTAACCATCACCGGACTCAGGCAACTCCACGAACAACGACTCCATAGGCGTCAGCAAGAAACCTGAACATGAGCGGGAGAATGGCACGAAACAGGTACTCCAATGGGGCACTGAATACAACTGCCCAATCACCGAGGTTCTATATGAGCCACTCTGACACCAGGTGTTTTGTTCCTCCATATGTCTAGAACCCACTGTTTTTATGTTTTTTCTACTTTCTAGTACATGACACCTGTCTAGTCTATGTTTGTCTAGTTTTCAATTACTCTGTTCAATATTTTTGAACTATTTAAGATCTGTTTTCCCCTCTATGGGGAGGATCATCTTTTGATGCTCTTAGATCGCCTATTTTGGCTCGGTTTTGTGTTCTCGCAACACACAAACTTGTATCATTACCTGTATTTTTCTCTTCACTTAATTGATTAGACCTGAACTTACACACAAATAAGGTGTATAATACTGACCCTTAATTAGTAGATTGAGATATTAGTGATAGAGTTTTAAAAAGGGTTCTATTTGTAAATTTTTTTATTTTATTAAGAAAAGTAAATGAGAAAAATCTAAATTAGGAATTTAGATTGAGAAAATAAAAAAACCTGTAATAGGATTTTATTGAAGATCCTTCCGAGCATTGTTGAGTTAGAGAAGTAATAGGGAGAATAGTAAAGATGGAAGTAAATTCACATAGATAACATTCTATGATTTTATGAAGAGTTGTGTGATATTGTTTTTATGTTGGAGAATAAACTTTCAATATTTCCCTAATGTTTTGAAATAACATTACATTTTTATTTAGCCCGGTGGGCTAGCTCAAGTGGTTGAGTGCTGTAAGTTATGAGCATAAGGTCTCGGGGTCAAATCACCGGGTAGATATACATTGATATATAAGGGCCTCACTTGATGTCCCCATCAGGATAGCTTCATAATCAAAGCGAGGGGTGAGGCCCCTTCGGGTGGGTCGCCCGCAATTTCTTCCCATGAACGTAACATTGCCCCAGGGGGTTTGTGAACCACACTTAAAAAAATTACTTTTTTATTTTTTATTTTCTAATTTTTATATGACATAATTTGCTAAATTATTGTAGAAAAATAATAATTCGTAAACATCAGACTTAAACCCCCCACACTTCACCAACATAGATCTTCTTTGGAATTGAAATTTGTTCTTTACAATCAGTACACATGATTGATTATAAGGATCTTGTTCTCAGTGTAACTTACACACAAAAAATGGATGGAAATGCAATAACATTCACAACTTTGGGCTCAAGTTCCTCTACATAAACTAAAATGGCTATGATTCTTGGTTTCAAGGTCTATGTCCTTTGTGTTTGCAATGCTATATGTGTTCACATGCAATTTGAGCGATACACTTTCAATATGTATGTGAAAGTTCCATAAAGATTCAATCCAATTACTCACTTATGTAATGTATGGTTATGTAAGTCTCCTCCAATGACATGGATGCCAAAATTGATATCTATTCATACAATTTATCAAACACAATTTGTCACTTCATACAAACACAATTCTTGTGTCTTTAAACAATTTTTCAAAAGCCAAGTTAAGTAAAAAATTATGTGAGGTGCTTCAACCAAGTAATTTGCACTCATTCTAATATACATTATGCAAATGCTTTCTCCTAATTTTTTTCCCCATTATGTTACCCACCAATGAATCATATAGTAGCAATGAATTATATCTATCTTCATATGATAATAAATATATAGATGTCGTCACCCATGTCATGTGTCCTTTGTCATCTGTCCTCATGGTACAATGCAAGAAGAGACACATGGCACTCTAAAGGGACATCCATTTGGAGGGTGTCTAGCTTGTAAGTACCATGCAGTCCCTTGATCTAGTACAAGAAGCATGATAGATCAGAAATCAAAGTCCATTTACCCCGTGTGAATACTCTGCTCTCAGTTTGACCCATCTTCACACTTATCAATCATTAATACTGGCATCATGAATCCTGATACCGATTAATTCTCCCATTATGTTTCTAGTTGGGATATCATCAAGTTTTTAATCACGATGAGCAGAAGAAGGCGTTGTCATAGCCCCCAACACAACTACAACCACCATTGCATATGTTGGCTCTATGAAGTGCTTTGTTATCTATAGTTGCAAGGAACCCATCCCTCTCCATCTCACCACACCTCTATCTAGCTTCCTTTTGATATTGTTTCAACCATGGTCAAAACCAAGAATATTGTGTGTAAAAAAATTGTTGGTCCTTGCCGCTCTCACATTCCTTATGCGATTAGATATCAAGAGAATCCTCACACTTGATTTTGTGGTATGGTTCATCCCTCTGCGCATCGCCACATGCAAGATATGGAATCCCATATTCAAGGATGTTATTAGCAACCTTCTCCGAACAATCTCACCAAGGAATTGGGAAACTTCATTTAAGACTCAAGATCTTCCTGCTCTTATGAAATGAAATATACCAAAAACCGCACTCTCCTCTGGTACACTATGATGTTGCTTGGTCAAGCAATTACGAACAATGCAGAAGGATGACTTCTGGAAAACTCTCAAGGGCTCATCTTGGATACTCGGATGGAATGCATGAAAGATTGGCTCTACTGCATGGCCTAGACCCAAATGGATTATGATGCAAAACTCAAAGCACTGGCTCGAGAGTTGACACAAAAAGTTTTCAACAAACCCCTATGTTCCAATCTGCTACTCAGCTTATCTTCAATCGTTATCCCAACCTATATCATCCAAGAGAGTCATCGAGCTTCAAGGAGGACATACATGCTAACAAGAAGCACTATTCCCCTCTCCTTCACATTTTAGATGATGAATTGCTTGTCTTTGGGCTTAGCTTTGTCCACATATTTTTTAGTTCCTTCATTTCTATTTCATAGTTATGTTTTACTTCGACATCTTATGATTTCTTTAGTCTTTTTGGTTATTACTCTTGACCTATGAGAGACTTCATTTTCAACTATGATATTTAGGAACTCTAGTTTTAATATGCTTGAAAACCGCAACTCTGCTTGATGATTAGATTTCTTATTTTGAAGAAGGGTATGATAAGATAGTCATAATGGACATTTGGTAGTGTACAATTTTGTGTTTCTGTTTTAATAGAAATCAAT
>LPNX011094211.1:120710-193131 GCA_001517045.1 Pseudotsuga menziesii
ATTCTCCATTTTAAGAATGGAAAATTTGTCCACCCAAGAATACTTTATTGCAATTCAATAACTTTTCTACAACGTGCTATTAATATATGTATATGGTTGTGAATAATACATTAATTCATGGTCATGGTTGCTTACAAAGGGTTATGGGGAGCAGGGGTGGAATTTCAAATGGTGGACACCCGTCAAAATTGCCAGTAACAATCAAAATCTGAACTGTTTTCTGTATTCTAAGCCAGATTTTGACGGTCTCCGAAAAATCTTAGCTGTATTTGACGGGTAAATTGGCCCATGACAGGCATTTACCCGTCAAATTCCATCCCTAATGGGGAGTTCACACAACGATATACATAGAATTAATTAAATTACATGAACATATAAACATAATATTGCTTTCTAAAATGTCACATTACACCAACATTACCATGATTATGCAAACATTCAACTCATAATCATTTTTCTAAGGAGCTAAGAGGTGAGAGCCATGTAACATAGTATACATTTTATTATTAAATAAGCATAATGACTATCTTAATTCTTCTTTCTTTTATATAAATGTTACCAACAGAGTTGGCATGATTCAATCAATAAAGGTATACACAATAAAGGTATACACAATAAGTCATGAGGTAAGATGGGTTTATATAGCTTTTGGATAATGCTCAAGCAATGGAAATAAATATCCAAATGAATAGGAATCTCAACTGGAATTTATATGATTAAACAAGGGATGTTTATGGCTTGTTGATTGCCCAATAAGTTTGGGAGATTGGTGAAATAAAAAATTACAAAGAACCATATTAGCAATCAATTGAATAAGGAAGATATGGATATATCAACTTTTAATACATACCCTTGATTCCTCTAGGATCAAAATGGGCAGTCTATATGCCAATAAGTTCCAAGCCCATTGTTTATCAAGATATTGAGAGGATGTAGATTTTATGAAAGAGACATCAATAATAATTAAGAGGATTAATTAAATAGATGTGAGTGGCTCGCCATGATTCAAAAATCCAACAATGAGAGTGTGACTTTTCATATCGTTTATAATTCATCAACATAAACTAATTACATAATGGACAAAAAATAATTGTTTTTTTGTAATCCTAGAAACCCAAACAAGACCCAAAAAAAAACCATTTAAAAAAAAAATTGTTTAGTCTTTATTTTAAGAATATTAAGTTACAATATAGGATGCAAACTCATAAGTGTTAGTTTTTCAACATTAAGCTAGCATTATTAGGATCTTTAACTAAGAGAATAGCAAGTACAACAATCAAACACAAGAGACAATGAACACAGTGTTTTTCCTCAGGGAAACCATAAATGGAGAAAACCCTGCAACTTCCTCAGAGATAGAATCAACACCAAAACAGTAAAATCCCAAAATAGTAGGTGATCTCCTGATAGCGGTAATCTTCTTCTTGCCTAGCCCCAGTGTCTTCTCCTTCCTCAACTATGCGCTACACTTGAGTGTGTATGAGTTGTGTAATAAATAGAGAGTCCAACTCTCTATTTATACTAATCCCGACATGACTAAAACCCTACCAGGGCCGACCTATACTAGGAGAGTCTAATAACCTGAGTGCCCCAGAATTGCGGGGACTTTAACCCTTAGACAATCGGAGGGTTACCCACAATGACTTGACATGACTTGTTTACATTATTGATCCTCCCGATCGAAACAATGGGGCATGACAACATGACTCAATTACATTATAGATACATCCCAGAATAAACATCGGGTTACAATACATAAGATACATAGATGAATACATTACGAAGTTACAAATACATCAACACTCCCTCTTAACTAGGAAGGTATTCTTTCGACACAATTTTCAGCACTGGTCTTCTTCTCTGTATCAGCTAGATCATCTCATCATCTGCATCTTCAAGTCTTCTTAGTCTTCAAGTCATCTTCATCTTAGGATCTGGATCATCACTCGATCTAGATCATCATGGAACATCATCATTGGATCTGGATCATCACTGGACATCATCATTGGATCTGGATCATCACTCGATTTGGATCATCACTGGACATCATCACTGAATCTGGATCATCACTCTATCTGGATCATCACTGCTAGATCATCATCACTGGATCTGGATCATCGCTCGATCTGGATCATCATGGGTGCTATCTCATGATTCTTCTCATCATAGGAAGTTCTACAGAGCCAGCCCTTTTTCATGATGGTTGTAGGCCTAGCCTCCATGTAGGTCTTCTTCAGCACTTATATCTGACATGCTCGTCAGAATGGCCCACCCAACACTTACATATGACCTACTCATCAAAAAGGCATGCCCAACACTCACATCTGATCATGTAGGAACCAATCCTATAATCATATCAGAAAGGCCAGCACTCACATTCACCAGCATGATAGGACACACCTACTATCATTTGTGAAAAGGATCAGCACTCACAACCACCAGCATGATAGGACACACCTACTATCATCTATGGAAAGGCACAGCACTCACATCCACCAGCATGATAGGACACACCTACTACCATATGTGGAAAGGATCAGCACTTACAATCATGAGCATGGTAGGACACACCTACTACCATCTGTGAAAAGGAACTACACTTACAATCACCATCATGATAGGACACACCTACTATCATCTGTGAAAAGGCACAACACTCACATCCACCAGCATGATAGGACACACCTACTATCATCTATGGAAATTCTTTGCACTTACATCCATCCAAGCGGGAACACATCCTGCTCACAATGATGGAAGGGATTGCACTCATATTTGATCTTGTAGGAACCAATCCTACAGTCATATCAAAATGACCCCTAGTCCTCGACTGAGCTGCCTGGTAACTAACCAGGTGCCTCATTCTCCTAGAGAATGGCAGTTTCCCTTACATATGACCAGGTGCCTCATTCTCCTAGAGAATGGCAGTTGCCCTTACAGTTGCTTTACTCTTGATAAATCTCAAACTGGATAGAAAGCTGTCAATTCTGTCGTACCAGGTCCTGGGTTCCTATTTCAAACCGTACATGGATTTCTTCAATCTGCACACATGAGATTCTCTATCATGTGTCTCAAAACCGAGTGGTTGTTCTACACACACTTCCTCTTCTACTAAACCATTCAAGAAAGCAGTCTTGACATCCATCTGGTGTATCTTCCATTTCATCACTGTAGCCAGAGCAAGTATCGATCTGATGGAAGTGTATCTAGCTACAGGAGAAAAGGTTTCTTCATAATCTATTCCTTCTTTCTGAGAGAAACCCCGAGCCACAAATCTTGCTTTATATTTTTCAATGCTACCGTCTGCAGCATGTTTGATCTTGTAGATCCATTTGGAAGTTACAACTGACTTCCCTTCTGGTCTTGGGACAACATCCCAAACATCATTCTTCATGATCGATTGATATTATTTGATCATAGCATCCTTTCATTCTTTATGTTCTATCACTTCTTCATAACTGGAAGGTTCTTTATCAATGAAATCACATAGTAAAGCTACATACCCGGAGCAGGATTTGGTCCTCTTTCTTTCTCTGTGATTCTCTTCTGGAGCCCCATATCTCTTTGCACCTTGGATAAGTTCTTGTACCCAAGCAGGTTTCCTCTTATGAGGATTCTTCTCCAGAGGTGGATCTACAGGTCTTTGAGGTTCTTCGAAATCTCGATCTTCTTCTTGAGTTTCTTCATTCATGGTTGTATCATGAATTCTAGGTGCTTCTGCTTCTTCAGGTTCTTCAGTAGGTCTCTTTCTGGATTTGTTGTAAGCTGTGTCTTCGTCAAATGTCACATCCCTGCTGATGTCAATCTTCTTGTATCCTGGGAAATATATTCTGTAAGCCTTCGAGCTTTTAGAGTATCCCACAAATATACCCTTCTTTCCTGAAGGATCTAATTTTGTTCTCTTCTCTTTTGGAATGTGTATGTACACAGGACAACCGAATATTTAGAGATGGCTGATTTCTGGTTTCTTGCCAGAGAAGACTTTTTCAGGAGTCTTGTTTTCGAGTACTCTATCTGGAGTATGGTTCTGTATATACACCTCTGTTCTGGAAGCTTCCTCCCAAAGATGCATAGGAAGATCTTGATCATGAAGCATAGCTCTTGCAACTTCCATGATAGTTATGTTCTTCCGTTCCGCAATCCTGTTCTGTTGTGGATTATAAGGAGTGGACAATTCCCTCTTAATCCCTGATTCTTTGCATAGCTCTTTGAATTCATTTGAAGTGAATTCCCCACGATTGTCTGATCGAAAAGTCTTGATCTTATTTTTAGTGTGGTTCTCGATCAAGGCTTTGAATTCCTTGAATTTGCTGAATACTTCGTCTTTGTTCTTCATGAAGTAAACCCATGTCTTCCTAGAAAAATCATCAATAAAAGAAACATAATATGCATACCTGCTTAGTGAGTTTGATGACATAGGACCGCATACATCGGATTGGATGATTTCGAGGATTCCTTTGGCTTTGCCTTCACTACTAGGAAATTTCTTCTTTGTATTCTTTCCTTTCACACATCCCTTGCAGACCCCATCATGTTTTGCTTGGAATTCTAGAAGACCTTCAATAGCTTTGCTTGCAATAGGTAGTGCTCTGTAATGCACATGTGCAAGCCTTCTATGCCAAAGTTCATTTGGCTCTACTGTGTCATGGACCAAGGCTTGTTCTGGATGGCCCTTCAATTTGTACAGACCTCCTTCTTGTTCTCCAATCACCACCGCATCATCGATAGTCTTTCCTCTTGGACACATGATGACTTGGCCATCTATGAATGCAACCCTCATTCCTTTTGCATCCAATGCTGATATGGAGAGAAGGTTCTTCTTGAGTCCTGGCACAAACAATACTTCCTTCATTGTTATATACTTTCCAGAGTCTAGCTTATAGGAAGATTCCCCACTACCTTTTATTGGATATTGGTAGTCATCTCCTAGCTTCACCTTGTGAGGTGAGTCATGTTCTGACAGTCTCACAAAGGATTCCTTGAATCCAGTAATATGTTTGGAAGACCCACTGTCTATAAGACAATCATCACTTCCATGAGTAATGTTACCTGTGAGAGCGGAAATCGGAACATATTCATCCTCACTTGAAGAATCTTCACTTTCATTTCTGGTTCTTTCTTGGATGGTTCATCATCCTCTACAGCATGAGCATGATGTCTTCTTTTGTTACCCTTGTTCTTAGGACAGTCTTTTTCAAAGTGTCCTCTTTCATCACATGTATAACATCTTATTTTAGATAGATCCCTTCTAAAGTTATCTTTATGATGAGGATCCTTACCTTTGGAGTAGTGAGGTCTTCTTCTGCTTTTCATGGAGTGAACTGTGAGAGCTTGGTCTTCATTTCCCATCTTCTCTTCTCAAGCTACTATCCGAGCTTCTTCTTAAGAAAATTCTTCCCATAGTCTGATGAATTTGACTAACTTCTTTCTGGCACAAATTCCTTGAATGAAAGAGTCCCATGTCCTAGGGAGACCATTCAAGGTGGTCATCACAATTTCTGCATTCTCCACTTCTTCATCTATAGCTTCTAATTGTTCCTTGATCTGAGACACCCTTGTGAAGTAAGACTGGATGGTCTCTGCATTCTGAATCTTCACATTCTTCAGTTGATTCCTCAGAGTAATCTTCTGGTTTATGTTCTTCCCTTCAAACAATTTGGTTAGGGCATCAAACATAGCTTTAGGTGTCTTGAGAGAGGACACTTGTGGGATAAGGTGATCCTTGATAGAATCAACAATGATCCTCTTTTCCATAACCATTATCTTCTTATGTAAGGCCTTTGACTCATCTCCCTCTGGAACTGGAACCTCCTCATGGATGTAGGAGTCTAACTCATTTTCTTCCAGGACCAGGGAGATCCTATACTTCCAGGCTCGAAATTTATCAACTCCCTCAAACTTTTCATCAAGCTTGGTATGAAGAGACATCTTAACACGGAGAACCTCAAATGGAAATACAAAAGATTTAGATCTTACCAATTCAAGATGTCAGATTTGGATTTGGAGCTGAAATCTCGCAGTACTGGATCAGGAGAAAATTAGGGTTTTGCTTTTCCGGAGTTCTATCCACCCAAATGCCTTGAAATCTATCCCTAACTTCAATTTTGGGGAGGAGATCAATCTAGGCCTGGGCTCACTGAAAAATTCCTCTTCTGTGAAAAGCCCTAATTTCTGGCAATAGTGACAGGTCCAAAACTGAGAAACCTCGGAATTGGATTCTGCTTCGACAGAAAGATGTGCCCTAAGGAGGAGAGTTATTCCACCTTACTTTTGCTGAAAATATATGGAGGAAGATCCACAAACTAGGAAGCCCTAGTTCCCACACCTGCACAGTGTCTTCTTCTCAGGTTAGCTCTGAAACCATGTTAGTTTTTCAACATTAAGCTAACATTATTAGGATATTTAACTAAGAGAATAACAAGTACAACAATCAAACACAAGAGACAATGAACATAGTGTTTTTCCTCGGGGAAACCATAAATGGAGAAAACCACACAACTTCCTTAGAGATAGAATCAACACCAAAACAGTAAAAGCCCAAAACAGTAAGTGATATCCCGACAACAGTAATCTTCTTCTTGTCTAGCCCCAGTGTCTTCTCCTTCCTCAACTATGCGCTACACTTGAGTGTGTATGAGTTGTGTGATAAATAGAGAGTCCATCTCTTTATTTATACTAATCCCGACATGACTAAAACCCTACCAGGGCCGACCTCTACTAGGAGAGTCTAATAACCCTAGTGCCCCGGAACTGCGGGGACTTTAACCCTTAGACAATCGGAGGGTTACCCACAATGACTTGACATGACTTGTTTACATTATTTATCCTCCCGATCGGAACATCGAGGCATGACAACATGACTCAATTACATTATAGATACATCCCGGAATAAACATCAGTTTATAATACATAAGATACATAAATGAATACATTTCGAAGTTACAAATACATCAACAATAAGTCATTCAATCATTTGTGCATCTAAACTCCTTTTAGAACCTTTTGGAAAAAAAACTCTTTTTAAATGAAATTACATGAAGATACAGACAATTTAACGTCCCAGATTTACTTGAAAAAATTAAGTTTTCTTATGCTATATATTCTGGTTTTTTTTTTTTGGCAAAAAATAGCAGTTCCTTGATATTCAATAAGAATCAAAGTTAACATGTTACATCATCAAAATAAACATCATATTATGCATGTTCTTGTACTCACAACAGGAAATCATATAGAATAGACATCTCACATACAACCAATACAAAAATCCTGATCTCTCCATCCACAAAATGTCCCAAGGGGAGATATAGAGAGCCCAGAGGCCTTATCCAAGGAAGGGCTAATGGGGAAAGCAAAGTAAAAATAGTCACATAAGTGTGACAATACAACATGCTGAAAAATACTCAGAATGATAGTGAAATAAGTGCCATACTCCAGAAAAGGAGCAGGTCTTCAGAGCAGAGCTCTAATAAAAAAATTTTACTAAAACTTCCCCATCAACAATACCTTCACAAGAATTTGTAAAGGTTAGATGACCAGAAGCCATAGTGAGCCCTTCCTTAGATAAAGTATCTGCCCTCTAATTATGTTCCTTGTAGACATGTTTTAAGTCTACTACAGAGAAGGAGGAGATGAGCAATTTTATGTCAACACACCATGCCTCCAAGTTTAGTATGGAGAGAGCAAAATTGTCCTTAGCCCAATTTATAATCACCGACGAGTCACCAAAAATATGTATGTGAGGCAAACCAATTTCTTTTGAGATATACAAAAGAGCCAATAGTGCCAACAACTTTGCTCAAGTATTGGTACTTTTACCACAACCCAGTTTGATCAAGAGGTGATGAGTATCACTGATCCAAATATAAACTCCTACTCCTCCAAAGAGGTCCATAGCAACTCCATCAAAAAAACCCATAGGGAAGGATTTGTTTAGAGAGTTACCAATATTCCTGATTTTTGTCCCTTTTTTCTGAGGAACCAGGTAAGCTTCCATATCTTGCATAACCAAGTGACAAAGCTAGGAATAATTTGGAGTTCTTCCATAAAAAATAACATTGTTTCTGGTCTTCCACAAATGCGAAATGAAGAAGAAGGGAAGGAACAATAAGTCATTCTTCCTGTTGATCCAACTAGAATTTTTTTCAAGGACTGAGGATCTAGTCCAAATCATATGGACATCAAATGTCCTATCAATACAAAAGATAACTTCTTGAGAAAATATGCAATCTACAAATAGGTGAAAGAATGATTCAGGTTGGCACTTACAGAGACTACCGCAATTGGGGCCACTCCATCCCTTTTTCATCAAGTTATCCCAGGTGTTAACTTTATTTTTGATAACCAGCCATATAAAGCATTTAATTTTCTGTGGGATACTGAAGTGCCAGATATGAGTATAAAAAATATGATGGGACAAAGGAATATTTCTAGATACAATGAGCTCATACGTGCTGCTAGCAGTGACCATACCATTTTTTGGATTTTGAAGCCAGAGAAGAGTGTCTTCGGTATTCCAAATCTTAATGCCATCATGAGAAAGGCCTTGAACAAAAGTAGACCATTGTTCAACCCATTCACCAGCCATATGTAAGTCTTCTGCAGTATACCAATAATTTGTCCCATGTGCCATCCAATCCAGATTATGTGCATGGGTCAGATGAGTGATCCCATAATCAGTCAAGTAGTCTCTAAGGCCATCAGAGAGAAAGAAGGGAGGGTCATCAAAGAGAAAGAAGGGAGCATTGAGGCCAGCAATGGGATCCATTCGTAGTCTAATATTCATACCATTTCCCACTTTCCATCCAAGCTTGTAGGTGATCCATGAAAGAACTCTAATGAACCCGTTCCAAAAATAGGAGGATCCTAATACCCAGAATGACCAGTATCTGAGCCAGACATCCAGGGGTCTGTTTTTTAAATATTTATGAGCTACAATCCTGCTCCATATACCCTTCCCCATAAGTAACTGCCACAAATTTTTTATTCTGAGTGAGGCTCCAAACCAGTCAAGATTATTTATGTCCCAACCTCCAGATTCTATGGGTGCTGAGATGGATTTCTAGTCAGCCAGGTGTGATATTTGATGGCCATATGAGCTTCCCCAGAGGAATGAAAAAATAGTTCTTCTTAGAGAGTTTAGTATGGAGATAGGAACATGAGCTAAAGCAACCCAGTAAACTGCATACCTATGAGAATCGATTTAATAAGGACAACCCTTCCCCCAAGGGAGAGCAGTCTATGAGTCCAATTATTTATTTTCGTTTCAAACATTTCAATAAGCCACTTCCAATCAGCAGGTTGATACCCCAGTGGCTTGAGTCGGTATCCCTGATATTTAAAACCCACAGTATCTATTCATGTACATAATATATTTAAACAAGGTGGCTAACCAAGGTTTAATACCGGTGTTATTAAACTCCTTCCATACCTTGCAAATTGTGTATCAACCATGTATTAAAAAAATTATGTATCAACCATGTCTTAAAACTTATAGGGTCGCATGAAGTGTTATGAATTAAATCTTTGGGATGGAGGTATATTAATTAAATCACGCATATTGTATCTCCCAATTATTCTATTTGCAATACTTGGAACATGATATGTGGAACAATGCATCGATCCTATTACTGAGAAATCGAACAGCTAAGATTGTTACACTTGGAAACGATATGCTCGTAATTTAAATCAAATATAATGTAGGTTATTTACTAGTGTTGATTATTTTCATTTGACGTGTTGTCTTGTTATGGTTAAGTGTGATAACATGTGTCTGATCATGATGGTAATTTAATCCTAGGTGAATATTGAGAAATTGACCATGATTTTGAGCCTTAGGGTTCCCCTGTGGCATTTCTTTTGATATCGAGGGTTCTAAAGTATGAGGATCTATACAATGATTTTTATGCCTACTTTTATGGAGAAAATCTTTTATAGTGAGTTTTTGGAAGGAGAAGATGAGTTTTTGGGAGGAGAAGAGGTTGGATCCGGTTATGTTAAGTTTTTTTGAGTTTTTTGTTTCACATGGGTTTATATCTTTCTTGGAAAGATCTATTTTTTTCTAAGTTTTTTTCATTCCCGTCTCGTTCACTAGTATGAGGTGTGTTTTTTGGCACCTTTGGTGGCTTTTACCTTGAGGGATATCCACTTTCCCCTCTTGTGATTCCTTTGTATAGACTTTCAGGGCTCTTATTGTGTTGCCTTTAGATTTGTGGAGAGTCTTTCTCTGAAAGACTTGAGATGGTGGGATTGGTGCTCAAAATGGTATGTTTGAGAGTCTTGAGAGTCTGTATTGCAAGTATGTTTTTTTAGAATGGTGATGATTATCCAACTTGGATTGTTTGGTTATCCTTGTAACTATGTAGCTCTGTAATGTTTTATATATGTTACCTTTGATTCAATAGGATATCAAGGAAAGGTTTTTTCTTCTTGAAAAAAATAACATTGTCCCGTGTATGAAAGATATTCATTTATTATATTTTATTTTACTTCTCTTTTATTTTTATTTTACTACATTTGCTCATTCTATATTTCCTATTATTATGTCTCCAACATATAGTAGGACAGGGACATTAGTTCTAGAATGATTGTCAAATTTTCCTTAAAAACTATAATTTGAACACAGGAAAGTAAATTTAATTTAGAAAAACAAAAATTTAAAACGAATTTTTTTGATATTTGATTGGTTGTTTGAGGTGATGTCTTCTTGCTTATGTGTTTCCCATCCTGGGGCGAGGAGCATACACCATCCTCTTTAAATGCATTTTTTTAGTGAAAGTTATGTGAAAGATAACAAACTAACTTCTAAAAATTAATTATAAATATTGGTTCAGGAAAAACAGTCCACCAAGAGAGCTGCATGAAGCCCCATCTTGATCCTCCACACCTTGCTCCAAGCATTGCAATCATGATCACCGCTTTCACATGGTTCAAATCCAATGCATTTACGCTACAGTTAATGCATGAAGTGATGTCTGCACTATAATTCCCTCCGCTCCGTTGAACTTATGGTTGATATGATTTGCCCATTTAGATGACCTGGGGTTTATATCATTACGGTATGCACTCGCACTTGCTAACAAAAGTTAAAATTGCAATTTTAAAGATCATTCATGTTTTGTTTTGCTATGTAAGCATCTTAAACTCCTACTCCTCCAGAGAGGTCCATAGCAACTCCATTAAAAAGGAACTTTGGTTGGTTGTTGTAAATACTTATTTAATTGGTGTTGTATTAACGTATAAATACTTATTTAACGTCTTCCAAAGTGGTTTGGTTGTTGTATTAATTGTATAAATACTTATTTAATATCTTTTCGTTTTGCAAAATGCATGAATGTCCCACAGCGTCAAATTGATTTGAGCTCCTGTTCATACTAATGCCCCCTTGTTTGCAGGAGACATGACGACAAGTGATTTTGTGCATTTCAACTTCTGGCCTTTTTAGTATTGTTGGAGGAGGTGATAACTTTAATTGGGACAAATGCCATTCAGCTTTGATCATTGTTTTCTAAAATTAGATCTTTTTAATCTGGAGTGTGGCCCTATGATAGTTTTCCAAGTGCATTTATTTTTTATTTAGTTTTTATCATATTATAAAATAAAGGATCATGTTGAGCATTTCATTCAGGATTTGCTCAAATTGGTGAAATAACCAGAGACAACATATTAGCAGTATTTTAACTGTAGTAGTTGAGTTGTGGAGGGGGAAAGTGGAAATATAAAAGACATGTTACCAATTTTCGTGAATACTTGGAAAGAGCTTTTTGGAGAATCACTGAAATACCAAAAATTAGGTTTTCCTTCACCAAAACTAAAGGGAGAACAGACTTCAGAAAATAAGCTGAGTTAATAAAAAGTACAACCCATATAAATCCGTCCAGGTTTTATATTCACTGATAAATATCAATCCCACTTTCAAAATATGTAAATATTATATTTACAATTCTTCCACTATCTCATGAACTTTGTTCTTTTGCTTTTCTTTTAAAACTGCATTGGCGATGACATTGAGGAGCTCGACTTCTGTTATTGAAGGCACAGGGTTGGCAACTCTGCAAATTCCATAACATTCCCAAATTCCATGGTGGTTGAAGGCTTTGCATCCACATGGAAAAGATGTAATGGGCTGAGAATGCGAAGTATTTTGAAGGCCAACAAATTTTAACTTTATATTTTTAGCCAAAAAACAATTTAGATAAAAACTGTCCTTACAATGCTTTAGAGAATGATATTTCTAGCCTAAGGAATGAAGGTAATATCCTCTTAATGGGTGACTTTAATGCTAGTACTTCAAGAAACCAAGATATTCTTCTAAGCAACTATTCCAAACCTAATCCTCTTTGGTTAGACAAAGACCTTACTCTATCTAGTAGGTACAACATAAGCTCTGAAGATCTAGGGGAAAATTAATTTGTTTGGGTCTGAGCTAGTCAAGCTCTGTAGTGCTCAAGATATCATAATTTGCAACGGTTTGAAGAAGTGGTCCAATTCTAGCCAGATGACATGTATCCATGGGCTTGGTATTTTCGATATCCCTTTATACAATGATATAATAAATTTTGACATCTTAAACAACCACGAGCATGACTCAGATCATAGACCTTTAATTGTAACTCTCTATTTTGTCATGCATAGAGATCCCATAGAGTATAAACCTTATAGACAAAAGAACTTGATCTTTGATAGAAATAAAAGTGAACTTTTTCTAAAAGATTTAAAAATTAATTTGCTTCCTTTATCAAGTATAGCCAACATAAAAGACCTCTACCATAATTTTACTACAACCATCTCAGATTCTATTAACAAGTTCTCAATTGAAGTTTCAAGTAATAAAAGAAATAGAAACACCAACCCTTGGTATGATAAAGATTGTAAAAGTGCAAGGAAAAAAATTAAGGAAGCTCTAGATGTGTCTCTTAAAATTGACAAGATAAAAATATACAAAGCCCTAACTAAAAGGAAAAAATGTAATATATTCATAAAAGACAAGAAAATCTCTTACACCTCTCTAAGGTGGCTCCTAAGAAATTCTGGAGGCAGAGGCTAACTAGAAAAACTAAAGATAATAATAGAATTACTTTACACGACTGTAATTCCTATCTTAAAAAGCTTTATGAATCCCCGAATGTCATAGACAATTTTGAAACCCTTCTCACAACAGAAGAATTTTTCTCATTAGAAGACATATATTTTGGGGTTAAGCATCTCGTAAATGGAAAAGCTAAGGACATTGAAGGTTACCAGGAAGAAATCTTAAAAATTGGAGGTACTGTCCTCATCCTTGACACCCACAAGCTTTTCAATCAAGCATTCAAGCAAGGATTCCCTAAACCTTGGAGTCAGAGCCTCATTATCCATATTTTTAAAAGTGGCGATACAAATAACCCCTCTAATTATCGGACAATTATGATTAGCCCCCTCTTAGCAAGTTATATGGTATTATTTTGGAAAAGAAGGTCAACATATGGCTTGAAAGTGAAGGTAAGAGGGCTAAAGGCCAAGCAGGTTTTAGAAGGAAACACTCAACAATGGACCACCTCGTTATGCTTAGGATCATTATGGAGGAGTGTCGTAATGATAAATCAAATTTCTTTTGTTGCTTTGTGGATTTTAGAAAGGATTTCGATACGGTACCTAGAAATAACCTATGGAATATATTAGAAGAGATAAAGGTTCCTTTCAAGTTGAGAGCTGCCGCAATAAGGTTATACAAGAATGTAATTGCCAAGTTTAAGAGCAACGAGGGGTGGTCGAAAGATATTAAGTGTAATATCAGAGTTAAACAAGGTTTCTCCCTCTTCCCTACCCTATTTGGAGTTTACATCGATAAGCTAGAAGTTTGTTTAGAAGAAGCAGGCTGTGCTATCACGTTCTTAGCTGGAATAGTCATAATCCTTCTTCTTTATGCTGACGATATTGTTCTTCTGGAAAGGTGTCCATCTGATCTTGATAAGAAACTACGACTTCTTAAGGATTTTTGCTCTACCATGGGTATGGCTGTCAACATTGACAAAATGAAAGTTAGGATTATCAAATCCAAGAAGGACACTTACGCTAATTTTGCATATGATAATAGCAACTTGGAGGAAGTGCCTTCTTACAAGTACCTAGGAATTGATATTCATCACAAGCTCAACTGGAACTATAGCATTGAGAAAATGATTAAGGGAGGGTGGAAAGCTTATTTTGGTCTTGAAAATAATTGGAAAGCATCAAACCTTGTGATGTGGGATAAAAATAAGCTCCTCTTTGAAACTTTTGTCACTCCTGTTATCTTGTATGGGTGTGAGGTTTTGGGTTGTAGCATCTCTAGAGAATCTTGGAGAAAGATTGAGCAAATCAAGAAGCGTTTTATAGCGTATAACCTCAAAATTAAAAGCAATACACCTTATCCTATTCTCCTTATAGAAGTGGGCATTTCCCCTATCGAGAGCCTAGCTATGACTAGGCTCTTGTTGTACAAACACAAAATCAATAACATGGGAGACCATAGACTTCATAAGCTATCTTTTAATTCCAGCCAAAACCACCTAAGGCTCAAGCAAGGTTGGTATAAAGATACCAGGGCTTGGTTAAACCACTGGGGATCGACGAAAAGGTTGCATTACAAAATATTAATAACATTAAAAATATTGTTACTTCTAAGTTTAAAGAGAAATTGTGGTGTGAGAAAGATTTAGAGGCTAAAAGAAAATTAAGATATTATAAGCAGGTCATCAACCCTACTCTAGAAGATCAAATGTATCTCTCTGTTTTAACTAGTTCAAAGAAAAAAATTAATATAGCCAAGATAAGAACGAACTCTCATGAGCTCTACAGTGAAACAGGTCGTTGGACAGTTCGTAAAACACCATGGGTAGAAAGGATCTGCCATCTCTATGAGAATATGAACATTGAAGATGAAAATCACTTCATCTTAGAGTGCCCTTCGTACACCTACATTAGATCTTAGTTTCATAATCTCTGTTGCGATACCGACCTCCTTAGCCTTTTAACATGTCAAAATTATAGTGAGCTCGAGACGCTTCTCTCCAAGCTCTTTGAGCATAGAAATACAATTTTAAAACAAAATAATTATTTCATTTCTTTAGGTTCGATATACCAAAGTCTTGTTAAAAAAAGTTGAAACAAAGCGTACTATACATTGACTATAGACAATCATTAGCCTTCTTTGCTTGATACATACAGGGAGGAGAATGCGAAGTAATGCGAAGTATGGAGCACTCTGATTGACATGCGAGAGGTTTATTTTTTAGGACTCTTGATATTTTTATTAACATCGTGACTTTTATTTTTATTAACATCGTGACTTTTATGAAGATTGTAAATAATTTACCATTCCAATATTTTTATCTTTATCTTTATCTAGCATTGTAATTACACCGAAGGTGTTATTTAAGGGCTTGCTCTTTTACAGGCTTCGACGTCTGTCGACGGCCTATGAGAAGGTTCCCCGTGGAGTACGCCTATTAGTCGGGCCCTGTTTCATTAAATCCCACTGTAAACTATGCCATGCCAGCGAGTTCCCGTTGCTCTCGGGCTCATGGATGCCACCGTGCAGGTGGATGATGGTGGGGACTCAGCCTTGTTTGACCTGGGCAGTCTTCAGCGTGCGATCCCATGGCAGGAAATTCCAAGAGGGAATATCGTTCTCCCAACTCCTGTCGTTGTTTTTTTGGATGCCCCATACGCGAACAAAGTAGTCAGCGAAAGACCGGTGTGAAATTTCTGCAAACAAACACAAAATATCAGTCAGTAAGGTTTAAAATCCTCTCAGAACCGAATCAATTTGGTCATTATAGAAATTATTAATTATTATACCGATTTTGTCAGGAACATCCCAATCCGAAGATCTGCCGGTTTCGTTTTACGTTTGATCATTTTTAATAATTTTATTGGTGATGAAATCCTAGAAGACTTTAAAAAGTTTAAAAATTACTGAAGGTATAGATTAGATTAATGTTCGTGTGACGAACAAGGGAATGTGATTTTATCAGGAAGTTTTGCAATAATACAATATATGTGAATCATAGTATAATTATGATATCGTGAAAAGATATATCAGTTGTTAGATGAAGAATAGAAGCCAAAAACTGCCTTACTATGAGAAGATTTACCATCGGTGTCCTTATCTAAAACGACCCTCGCCCTTAAAGGTGACTTAGACTCCACCACGTGAAGCTGACAAGCGCGACGACCACACCTGCCTGCAAAATCAATGACCCGTCTCATTCTAGAATGAGTATTAAGTGAAAAGAAATTCCAACATAGATATATGCCGTTGTAGGTACCAACATAATCAAATTTAAAATTTAAAATAGAAATGTAATTTTTTATAAATCTTAATTTGTAAAGGTTTATAATTGTAAATGTTTTAAAAAATTAATTTCATTAGGTTTACCCAAGCAAGATAAGTGCAGAAATGCACCTAAACACATGGTGCATCAATGTTTCTTGGGTAATGTCAATGACACAAAAAATTATCTTGTGAAGTTTGTATACAATTTAATGGTTATTGATTGTATAAGTTAATATTGTAGCAAATAGATCATCTTTTCAATCATAAATTTGATAAGAATCCAATATAATTTTTAGGCATGAGTAAAGTTATACCATGATTTGAGGTCTATGCATGATGGAACAATGGTTGTAGGGGTTTTTGCCCAATTTTAAATCACACTAGATCATCCAAAATTTGATTGGAGTTATGGATCAATGGGAACCCTAACTTTTTGTATCATTGGATTTCAACAACCAAAGCGAAGGTCACTATAACATTAGGCGACTTTGATTATGTCTTAGTAGGTGTTAATGAGTTTATTATATGGCCTTTATCAACTATGAACACAGTGCACATTTATGGAAGTTGATGATGTAAATGGTTACAAAGTTAGTGGCCATTGAAGCCATTCAGAGTTATCGAAGCTCGTCAGTATCGTTTTCCAATACATACAGTTTAATCATAGTGAAACCGCATCCTGCCGCAACAGACGAAGTACAATGTTTCTACAATGTGTGTCTTTTCTCAATTCCTGAAGCATTTACAAGACTTTTTTTTATGGCTGAGGAGAATGGAGAAGATCCGCAGGAATTGATAGATAGAAGGCCGAGTGTTGACATGGAGAAACGTTTGGAGATGTAATCTTTTACAAATCTTAATTTGTAAAGGTTTTGCAAATGTTTTAAAAAATCAATTTCATTTGGTTTACCCAAGCAAGATAAGTGCAGTAATGCACCTAAATACATGGTACATCAATGTTTCTTATAATAATGGGTAATGCCAATGACACAAAAAATTACCCTGTGAGTTTATATATAATTTAATCGTCATTCATGGTATAAGTTAATATTGTAGCAAATAGATCATATTTCCAATCATAAATTTGATAAGAATCCAGTATAGTTTTTAGGCATGAGCAAGGTTATGCCATGATTCGAGGTCTATGCATGATGGAAAAATGGTTGTAGGGGTTTTTGCCCAATTTTAAATCACACTAGATCATCAAAAATTTGATTGGAGTTCGGATCAATGGGAACCCTAACTTTTTGTATCATTGGATTTCAACAACCAAAGGGAAGTTTTCTGTAAGATTAGGCGACTTTGATTATGTCTTAGTAGGTGTTAATGAGTTTATTATATGGCCTTTATCAACTATGAACATGGTGTACATTTATGGAAGTTGACGATGTAAATTGTTACAAAGTCAGTGGCCATTGAATCCATTCAGGTTTATTGAAGCTCGTCTGTATCATTTTCCTAATACAACCATTTTAATCATAGTGAAATTGCATCCTACCACAACAGACGATGTACGATGTTTCTACAATGGGTGTCTTTTCTCAGATCCTGAAGCGTTTACAGGACTTTGTTATGGCTCAGGAGAATGGAGAAGATCCGTAGGAATTGATAGGTAGAAGGCTGAGTGTTGGCATGGAGAAACGTTTGGAGATGGATGAAGAGGTTTCACCATGTGTGGAAGATGCCATTCCTCTTGGAATGGCCAGTAAACCATTATGGGATCGTGGCCTTGACGTTTTGGGATATGGGTATTTCTTGTTTCTGCCATGCTATCCTTCCCTTGGAAAATGTGATTGACAATAACAGGAAGTCTCGTATCATTGTAGCTGACTTTGGTGAATTTGGTACAAGCAAAATTCTTCAAGTAATTTCGTGGCCTGCCTCTTTTTTTGCTTTGGGTATTGTTTGCTTGTTTGTTCTTCAAACAAAACTACCGGTTTAATGATAGGCTATTTTATTTTAGGAATATTGAATATTTGGTCAGTGATTCTTGTTATGACTTTTTTTTTTTTATTTGAGATTCTTTAGTGTTTGCATGGATTAATTATTGGAATAGCTTGCTTCTTTTAACTATTAAAATGAGCAAAGTAAAGCATTTTATACTAGAAAAAACTAGGTAGCATCAAGTAGCCTTTATAAGCTAAAAACTGGTAGAACCTTTAGATAGGGGTGAAAATGCTTATTTTAACTAATAAAATGAGTAAAGTAAGGCATTTTTTAGAGTAAAGTAAGGCAATTTAACTAATATCTCATACTTCTGTGAATCTGCTTCTCGAAAATGTTAATTGATAGCCGTTTGACTTTGAGATTACAGAACCCTTCTTAGGACTCTTTTTTGTAGAAGGGTGTCTTAGAATGGTTTAAAGTGGAGCCTTCATTGACATCACTTCAAATACCCTAAGAGAGGAAAATCCTTTAAAAAGAAAAATAATGCACAAGAAATGTTATTATGAAGCTGTTGGCTATCGCTCACAACCTTTAGTTGTGATTCAAGACACATTCACTGCACATATCCTTGTCAGTGATCAACTTTTCAGCTTTCGCACTCTCGTAAATAGCCTGCAGAACTAGGGATTGGGCATTTGAATCAACATATATCTCTAAGAAATGTTTTTACGTCATTTGAAAAATTTGTGGAACTTTTTTCTCTCCTCTCAACACTTGTACTGCATGGAATTAAATGCATTCATTACTATGTACCTATGAATTATTCTATTCTCCTCTCCAAGCTGCATCCAAACAACGATGGATAAGTCAGAAGATCAACCAATGTAAGCCCCGTATATTTGACAAAAAAATCCACTTGACGCTTTGATTTCTCCTTTGAAATCCCTAGAATCGACGGCAACCCCATCCATAACTTTGAAATTTGTTCTTCCGAGAAGCCTAAACTACTTATTAGTATTTGCACTCTAATTTCCATAGATTCAATATACTTACTTTTTAACATATAAACTTACATTATCTACATACACATAACTTTCATTCATTTTAAACATACCAAAGTGTTTTTCGGTGTTTCATCTCCCCCGCTTTGGGGTATGCTAGTTATGATAATTACACCGAAGGTGTTATTTAAGGGGCTTCTCTTCTTCAGGTTTCGTCGTCTGTTGATGACCTGTGAGGAGCCTCCCTGTGTCCACATACTTCTTAACTCATTTAATGCATTTATTCATGGCTTGAGCCTACTGATCACTTCACAAACAAGGACTTTTCATGGATTGAAATCTGGTTGATGATCCTGGTTGACTAACAACGGACTCAGGGTCCCCCTCTTACTCTTGTCAAATCTGCATGCTTGCAATCGCCCATAGAACGTCTGCTTTTGTTGTACACAATTTCTTTATCTTACCGAGATCTTCCGCTGCCAAGCCCATGAAAACCGTGAAAATATTACAGGCTCAAGACTCTAACCTTCATCTGCTCCTCCTTTCGCTTAACCGGCTTAAATTACACTACACAGCATGGGGAACTTCACTACGGACACAAGTTCTTGACCAGAGTTTTTTGTTGCCGAGGTCAGAAAATATTGACCAAAGTCTTTAAAGCCGACAACGACAAGACACTAGAACAAAAAGCCCATGAAGCCATATTCAACTTTTGCGTTTATTCAGGCCTGTACTTCAATATTGTTAGGTCCCCTTATTTTCAAGCCATGCTTGATGCGATTTCCCTATGTGGCCCTAGTTACACAGGCCCTTCTCCTGAGGCTCTTAAAGGTAGGATATTAGCAGAGGCTGTCCAGGAGGACAAGGACAATATTGGCGAGCTCAGCACTTCTTGGGCGAAAACAAGCTACACAATTATGTCTCATAGGTGGACTAATAGCAAGGACTGTACCATTTTGGATATTCTTGTTTATTGTCCAAGAGGCATTGCCTTTCTTAAATCCGTGGATGCTTCCGACCAAGTTAAGAGTGCCTCATTGCTATTTGAATTGTTTGAGACTTTGAGTCGATTGTGTTGGAGGTGGGGGTTGAGCATGTTGTTCAATTTGTGGCAGATAATGCTTCTTCTATTTTTGCTGCTACTGGCAAACTCCTAATGGACAAATACCCTAATCTTTTTTGGACTCCTTGTGTAGCTGATTATCTGGATCTAATGCTAGAGAATCTTGGGAAAATTGAATGGGTGAAAGTTATTCTGGATAAGGCAAAGTCTATAACAAAATACATTTATAATCATGCAAGGCTTTATAACTTAATGAGGGAACATATTGAGAACAAAGAGATTGCCCAACTTGTTCCCCTTGTTATTAGTCATTTTGCAGCCAATTTCATCCTCTTGCAATCCCTTTGTGCCTATGAGTATAACCTTAAGAGAATGGTTTTGAGCGATGAGTGGAATAACTCAAATTACAGTAAAACCATGGAAAACCATGGAAGGCAAATTTGTCAAGAAGGTTATCTTCCAAATTCCCTTTTGGAGGGATGCTAGTGAGGTGGTTGCTATTTTAGAGCCTTTTGTGATGGTGCTTAGGATGGTGGACGTGGATAAAGCCCAAATGGGCTATATATACGAGGTTCTGGATGTGGCAAAACAGTCCATTTTAGCTAAATTTCAGGGCAGGGAGGGAAAAATTGAATACAGAATAAGGCCTGAAATATAGCTTGAATGGACTTTTTCTAGACTTTTCAACGATTAGAATTCACTTTTTAGAATACAGAATAAGGAGGGAAAAACCGAGTTCTTGTAGAGCCGCTCGACCGCATGAGAGAGGTTTTCTCGAATCTTGTTAACCAAAAGATTCAAAATTAACCAAAATATTCAAAATTCTATATAGGAACTTCTTGTTAATTTAATGTTGGCTTTCGCAATAAAGGTCGAGTGAAGAAGCAGGATTTCCTTGGGTCCACAGAGCTTGAAATGTTAGCATTACTGCCGCCAGAAACAAATACTTCGAGAGCTTAACAACACTGCCCATATCACAATGCCATGCTCAAATTTACACTTAAAAAACACTCTACATAGCTAACTAGGAGGGTAAATGCCATTGCAAAGTTTATGTTTTAATTTTTGTTGTGTAAACATTTAAAAAAGATATACACTCATTTTTTATGGTTTTATTTTTTCTCCATGGAGTTATTATTAAATTTTATTTTTTCATCCATTATTTATTTATTTATTTAGTGTGTTTTCATACCATATTTCTCAAGGTATTAATATTGAAGTTTTGTGTGAATTTTTTTTTGAATAATTTGGTTTAGTTTTTTAATTTTACTTGATAATACATGTTTTTCTTCTTTCATAATAGTTTAAAATAAATTGAATGAATACATAATTTTGTGTATATTACAAAATATGTGGATTAATGTTACATGATTCATAGGAAGGGTTGTGAATGCTACATGATTCATATGATTGTGAATGCTATATGACATTAATGTTGAACGATTGTATCACGGACTTTGTGTTTTATCTAAGTTATGATACATGGTATACACATAATTATACCATTAGAATGTGTGGTTTTAGGTATTGTTAGGATTATGTGATTGGATGTTCAAAATACTATCAGGCAATTTGGTTCTTAAGTTCTAAGAGTAACTTGGTAGAAATAAATGTTAATATCTAGCATTGAATTTTCATCTGTGCCTGTTGCCACCTATATTAATTAATGAATATCATCCATCTTAGCATTAAATAAATCTTATGTCATGTCTTTTTTTAATGTTGGTCTGTTTGTGGCGTATATACTATGCATTTGACCAATGCAATGCAATCAGAATCTCGCAGCAGTGACCCTGACCTCACACAGAGAGGGCAATTCAAGGGAAGAGAAGTTCAACTTTTAAACTATACTATGAACACCGTCTTTTTAGCTTTTCCATACCATTATAAATCCATGCTAAATTAAGATTTCTTCTGCATAGAGAACTTGTTTTTTATAATTCCAAATCAAGATTATTTCAGCAAACATAGATTGTTTTTATTATTTTATTAAATCCATGGGTTCTTACCTCACTGAAATTTTGTTTCAAGAAGAAAAGGATTTATATTTTAAATCAAAATTATTTGAACAAACATAGATTGTTTTTATTATTTTATTAAATCTATGGGTTCTTGCCTAATTGAAATTTTGTTTCAAGAAGAAGACATGGATTTATATTTTAGTTTTTTCATAACCTAATTAAATTTTGTTTCAAGAAAAAGACAAGGGATTTATATTTTAGATTTTTCAAGGATAATAATAAATGAGAGTTAAAAGCTTAAAGTATAATTGATGGTAGTTGGATCTCCTTTATTTTATAAATGTATTTTTTTAAGTGAAAAACACTGAATTGAACGTAGTTATGATGGGGATACTAGGACTACCAATCAACCTTCTTCTTTTCAAGCAGAACGGGAAAACCACCCTTCATGCGCGTAGTCGAGTTGTGAATGAGATTTGGGTTTCCCATAGACGAATATTCAACCAGGTGCTGCAGTTTGAACATAGAAACCACAGTTGTTGCAACATATTTCATCTGAATAAACACCATATCTTTGCCAAGATAGACCCACGCGCCGCCTTCGAAGACTGTGAATTTGAAGGGACTCTACGGGATAAAATGTCCATCCTTATTAAGCCATCTTCATGGTTTGAATTCGAGGTATTCAATACCCAATATGGCATCCCTACGACCCATGGCGTATGGGTGGTAAGTCACTCGAGTTCCTCTGCGCACAATAGTCCCATCAGGCAAAACACTGTTGTGGAGAGCGTGCTTGGAGTCTAAGAGGACCAACGGATAAAGTCTCATCGATTCACATATTGATGTGTGTAGGTAATGCATGCTCTGCAGATCCTCGTATGAAAATACCTAGGCTTTTCCGTACCGTTTTGATTCCGGTTTGACGACCATGAGACAAGAAATTTCTTTGTGTATTGCTTCCAAGATTCCTACAAAATGTTTACATGTACCATAAGATAGATATTTACATATGGTGATTTTAATACGAACTAAACATACAAACTTTAACACAACGAAATTCTATTTATGTGTGAATAATGAATTGTTGTTTACTTGTGATTCATCTTGCCAGGATATTTCTATTGCGCTCCTCGACACTTGTAGAAGCCTTAAATTCTTCATTAGAATCGAGGAAGGTAGAGAAGAGTTGGGATGTTTGTTTAAGCAAATCCATATGAGATTCAGGGACTTCATCGTCATTATACTGCGTTCCAAGAGAGAAGCTTCAATTTTAACAAGTTGCAACCTCCTCATTTGAATTCCATCAAATGCATCGACTTCATGATAATCAACAAGCACCATTCTATTTCCCCACATGGTAATTATGTATCCAATCATCAATACTTACAGAATATTGCTACAATAAATCATCAATAATGATGATTTTTGTCCAACGCCAAAGTTGACGGGAGAAGAACTCTCAACAACATCTCTTATCCAACTTTCCTAGTTTGTCATACATATTTGTATCGTTCCAACTGTCTACTTCCACAGTTTCCATGGGATACTTGGCGGTCATGCTTATCATCTGAAACACAACTGTGTAGGTCCACTAGACACTCGGTTTGTACATCTGAAAACCCAAACTCCGTGAGCCAGAAAGGCATTGCATTGGAAAACACATGGGTGATTTGAATGTTGGTTGGCATTTAAAAAATCAACAGGCCAAGATGCCGCCATGGTTTTGAAAAAAGTTTTATAGTAGAAATGAGCTCTACTAATGGAGCTAACCGAAGTTGCAGAACTTGAAAAAGAAAGAAAAACTTATGCGAATTTGAAGGTTGAATAAAGGTTTATGGGAGTCTAATGAGTATATATATATATATATATTAGTTATTTTGCAAAGAAATGTAACAATAAGAAAATGACTTTGTGTTCGTTGGATGGTAATTTTCAGTTTCATATATCAAAGCTTACGACTTAGAGGGCCCCCACATTCCATCGTGATGGTTGGTTTTGGGATTCGTAAAGAGCAAAGGGCACTGTGCCTTTTCCTTTACATGTAGTGAAGAGAAAAGTTAAAAAGAAATTCAATGGAGTTGTTGCGTCTATCAAAACTTGTGCCCCATGAGCTACAATATGTGCGCAGAAGGGGGTTTGCTTCTGCATCCATTACGTCATGAAAATTAAGCAATAAGATACTAATGGACATCCTGACTATATACTATCGATATTCAATATGAAGGTTGACTTGGGATATTAAAAACTTGAAACAAAATATTTTCTTCACCTATCAACCTTATTTGGCCATTCAATGATCTTCAATACATGAGATTATAAGAGGACCCACGTGAATGGTCGACAGGAAAATTGGTGTCTCTTGTGCAAATTATGATGTCCATAAATTTTGATGTCTCGCATAGTTCAAGTTTCAATTTCAAAGGTATAGTCTCTCCATGTCCAGGTCAAGTCTCAGTTTCAAAGGTATAGTTCCTCCACGTCCAGGGGTTTCAAGGTTTTCTAAAGCTACCTAAAACTTGGAAAACTCCTATAAATATGCCCCTTAGATGTTTGGACCTTTTTGCTTTATAAGATTCCATTGGCATTCAGAGGATCGAGGCGAAAACATTGACTTATTCACCAGATGTTTTCAAATTTAAAAAATCTATGTACAAAAGCCTTTTGGAGGAAACTTATTTTCACTTATGTGACGATTTAGAAGTTTGATATAACTTATTTTCACTTATTTTCCTAGACTTGCTTTCATCACATAAACTTATATTATCTACACACAACTTTCTCTCATTTTTAAAACATATCGAAGTTCTCTTCAGTGTTTCATTTCCCCTCTTTGAGGGTATGCTAGTTTTTATTAATAATGAAATGAACTATTTGAAGCGTGTTGCCCTACTACATTGATTCCCCAACCTACTTCATTTGAGAGGGCAGCGTGTTGCCCTACTACATTGATTCCTCAACCTACTTCATTTGAGAGGGCAACCTACTTCTGGGTTTACTAAATTCAATCACACCTTACACACTATATCTATACGTAAGTTTCCTTCAAGGTAAGTTTCCCGTGAAATAGAATATATGACTTGATTCCCGTTCCAGGAAAGGAAATTCGATTGATCAAGCAAAGGTCTAACTCCACTAAAGATACTTCAACAACCAGCTAGATCCTAGATTTATTTTGTTTGTAATCGTTATGACATATATTAATATGATATAGAAAAGAGATTTTATAAATTATCATATTTTTTTTTTTTTTAGTTACAGGATTGGAATTTTTTTTGGTAGGTCAGTAGGCTTCTTGGCTATAAATATATTGGACGAGACTTATGATAATAGTAAAAATAAAAAACAATCCAATGCAGAACTAATATTCAACAACACAATGGTAATATTCAACAACACAATGTTATTTTAACTTATAAAAATGTATTATACTTTTGAACGTTTTTTTTTTCTAAACTAAATTTCACAGGATTTTCTTTAACATTTTTCTTAATATAATTCCTATTATAAAAATTTTAAATAAATTTAATTTTAAAAATTTATATAATTTCTAAATTTATATATTTACAAATATTTTTAATAATAATAATACATTTTTGAATGTTTTTTTTTATAAACTTTACAAAATTTTCTTAAACATTTTTTAAATATCATTCTTATTATAAAATTTTTAAATGAATTTAATTTTAAAAAATTATATAATTTTTAAATTTATATATTTAAAAACATTTTTCATATAAATTAAAAAATGTTATATAATTTTTAATAAAGTTTTAAAATTATATAATTTAAATTAATAAAACATTATTTTTAATGAATTTAATTTTAAAATATTTTAAAATTTTTAAGTTTATATATTTACAAACATTTTTAATATAAATTATAAAACATGTTATATATTTTTCAATAAAATTTTAAAATTATATAATTGAAATTAATAAAACATTATTTTAATTTAATTTTAATAAATGTACATTAATATCTTAATTAATAATTTGTTTTAAAACAATATTCTAACCATTAATATAAATTGGCATGCTCAATATAAACTATACAAAGTAAATTTGTAAATTAGAAAAATTAATAATTTATATTTAAGTTTTATTTTATAATATTTTTTCATTATATTGAAATGGAGATTAATTTTTCTTATAATTTATATATATGTAGCAAGACTTCTGTGGTGGTTAATTGAAGCATGAGTCGAAAAAACCACAGTATTCATAATTGTATATCAATTATGAATACTGTGGTTTTTCCGACTCCTGTTATAATTTATAATTTTTCCAAAACATCGATAATGTCAAAATATCATTACTTCTAAGTTTAAAAAAAAAAATTGGTGTGAGGAAAATTTCGCCGTTAAGATAAAATTAAGATATTATAACTAGGTCATTAATTCTAACTTGGAAGATTAGAAGTATCACTGGGTAGTAACTAGCTCACAGAAGAAAATGAATATAGCCAAGATTAGAACAATCTCTCATGAACTCAATAGCCAAATAAAGAGTTGGTTTATTCCTAAAACTCCATGGGCTAAAAGGGTTTGCCATCTGTGTGAGTCTATGAGCGTTGAGGATGAAAATCACCTTCTCTTAGAATTCCTTGCTTACACCCACATTAGATCTGAGTTTCATAGTACTTGTTACACTATAAGTGACTCTTTATAACCTTTTGACTTGTCAAAACTATAGTAAGTTTGGAAAGCTTCTTAGCAAGCTTTTTGAGCATAGGAACAAGATTTTAAAGTAAACCAAGCATTATACTTTTTAAGGTTCATAGATCAAAGTTGATCTTAGTGAATATTAATCATCATCATCATCATCAATTATATATTTTTAAAAATAAGTTTTAATATTATTTATCATCACCATTATAATTTTTTTATTTATTAAATTTATAAAAATAAAAATATAAACAAAATTTAATATAACTGTTAACTTTTCAATATTTTATTTTTAATAATACAATACATAAATTCATTTATTTATATAATAAAAATACATTTTAAAATTTATTAATCTTAAACAAATTTTGATTTAAAAGAATACATACATAAAAACAAATAAAGTTGGTTGGGTTGCATGTCTCCGTTAACCCTCAAAAGTCTACATTCGACTTTCATATTGAGCTTAACATCCTAGATACACATAGATTTTAACATTCTCCAAAATAACAATTACTTTGTAAAAAGCTATTTTAGTATTATATTACATAATAAAAATATATATATTTTAATATTACATTACATAATAATAAATAATAAAAGATATGTGTTTTTTTTCCCTCGAATTTGGTTATTACTCTTAATCTACACTTTCACAAAAATTAATAAAGAAAAAATATATATTAATATTATTTTACATAATTTAAAAAACATATTCTAATAATAAAAATGATATCTTATTATTACATTTAAAATTTTGAATTTTATTCAAATAATAATGTAAGATAATTTTTCATTTATTAAATATATTTTTCTTATTTTAATGGTTATAAATAAAATAAAAATAAATACAACACTTTGAAGCTTTAGTTTGAGATTAGTGTTAAAGTAATTATGTTTTAATAATTTCTCTTCTTAATATACAAATATTTTCTTTATCGAACTTTATTTAGTATTATAGTTTCTTTTTAAACCTTCTTAAACTAAGTATGATCGAGTTGACATGGACCTCAAAACTTTTTGTTTTTGTTTTTTTAATAAGATTAAATTAATATTGAGTTTTATTTTTATATTTATATTATTATTATTTTAAACATTATTTATAATCATCACTTTAAAGGGATGAGAAAAGATTTATTAGTTACTTGAATGCAAAGTTACATAAGAAAAGTTTATTAGTTATTTTCGTGCAAACTTATATAGTTTATTGTTAATTTGTTATGTCCTCCAGAGGGGACAATATAGTTTTCGTGAAGACTCTATTAATTTGGGTCTATAGCCTACCTACATGCTAGAATTATTTATTTTCTCTATAGTATGAGTTGAGGCAAAAATATGTATTTATAAAATGCAACAATGAAAAATATGTGTGATTTTGTTATTGGTTTGCAACGTTATCCTCGTATTTTGGTGCCAAAGACGAGGCGGCTTGCTAACCTCAAGTCCTACACAAAGCACATGCATGGTGCACACTTCAAGGTACTGTGAAAAACGTAGGGTGGTGGTTTCAGAGTTGTATTATGTGGTTCATAATTATCACCATTTAATGTTGTGTGCTTCTTAGAGCTCGAACGATTTCACCAATGAAAATCTTTCCATCTCCATTTTGGCACCACACCATCGATGCCTATTCTCTGCGAAAGAAACTACCAGAATTTAAAACAAAAAAAATAGATGATAGTGGAGCTGGTAGTTTGGTACTCCCTCGACTGAGCCCACCATTTCGTTCGGTCCATGAGATGTTCTACAATCGCTAGATCCAACCATTGAAGATCTCCAACTAGTGGGAGAAATTACTTGAAAACTTGTTTTATTGAAGGTGCACCGACTTCATAGGCAGAGATGGACAATATCACTATGAGTTAAACTCACTCAATACATATAATGCGTAGTATTTTCATTGTTTTTCTGTGTCAATGTTTAAAGTTTGTAAACAATTCTAGTTGTTTATATGCAGAAATTGTAACACACCTAAAACTGGAAAATAAGTATTTTTATTTATTTGAGAAAACATTATGTTAGATTTATTGAGCATTTACAGAATTTAATGGAAATAGTTCTATATTTGTTCTAAGAAAGGAAAGTTGTAATTTAGCTAGTTTGGAGTTGTAGTTTAATGACTATTGATCAAACTTTACTGTTAGGATAATCTTTAACTTTAAATGATGTTTTTTCCTTCTCTTGAATATTAATTATAATACCTCTAATTTAGTTAGTCTTATTTCTACTATATTGTTTTTATCAATGTTAGCTTTCACTAATCTAGGTGCAAAGAATAAAACATATATCGAATCAAGACTAGAGAAAACCCTACAGGAGTTTTAATATAGAGGTTAATATCATTTATATCTATATACTATAACCAATAAGTAACTATACTGAACTAATCCTTCTAAATTACTGTAAGGACAAACTCTCAGAGAGATTGGTAGTCTAATTATATATTTCTTTAAATAATATAAACAGTGTTAAATTTTAAACAAATCAAGGGTTCCAACTTGTAACCCTCGACATAATAGATGATTTATATATAACGGCTTACAAAGCCAAAAACCAAAACATTAAACTAAAAAAAAAACAATCAATATATTTATATAACCATACGACTTATAATTGCATCAAATACATCGTATAGATATTTAAATCAAAATTCCAATCTATGGCAGAGCTTTTGCCTCATGGTCTAAATCCTAGTTACAGTTAGGTTAAACAAAGCTTCTAGAATAAAACACTAAATAAACCAGGATTAGAGATCTAATCCGGCTAAGGATTTCGATTAGACAGAGGTACATTACAAAGGTTTTATGGCCCAACCAATACAAGTTTTATTTCAATACTAAATCAAGATCATCGACATGCCGCAACTTTGGTTTCAAGCTGAAGGCAATTTTAGTATTATCAATCGCATTTTCTTTTCTTAAACATACAAAAGAATTTGCAAAAACCTTATGGCTTAGTAATTAATATAAAAATAGTAGCACCTATTTTAAAACTTGAATTGACTTAATAGTATCCTCACGACCTTTTTCACATTAAAAAGAAACAGGATAATGGTCTCATGGCCATAATAGTTTTATAATTACATGAAATTATAGAACTGTTAAAACAAAACATGATACAAAATCCCTCACGGGTTTTCTTAAAATAAAGGAAAACATTTAGATCATGGAGAGATAGTCGTAAAACAGTTCAATACACATTCGAATCAAAACTTTAATCCTACCACAGTTTTAAGCTAAACTTTTCTTGCACAATAATTTCGACTCCACAGTCGAAAAGTATTCACAGTTACAAAATATAAATGCCTCACGACTACCAAAGGGAATTATCACTTTCATACCAAAAGACAAACGCAGAGATGGGTTCCCAACTCATGCCAAGAAAACGTAGGAATGGATTCCACCCAGACAATGCAAAGCCACAACACCCATAGCCACGATGCCACAATGAAACAAAAGGTTGCAGGAACAGGTCTTACCAAAGACGTGGATGATTTCTTTCTTGAAGAGTAGCCACACCCCTTTGCCACAGTCATGGGCGAAGAAGTCCCGTTAAATACACCCACACCCCTCTACTCCAGTCATGTACGAAGAAGTCTTGTTAAATACACCCACACTAGAGGTTGTTACTACACTGCATTTTTTAAGGAAATAATGTTTCTAAAACAAGAAAACATAAATCAAAACAAGAAATTTTACCTGTAAGCGCTAGTGATGAAGGAGATTACCCCAGCAGTCGGCAGTTGGATTTGAAATTCACAAAGAAGCAGTTTTCAACTAACAGTTTCAAAACCCCAATAGAGACACTTTCAATGCGTGGGGCATTAAGGAGCATGAAAATGACCTAGATCCATCACAAACCCAAATGCTCATGTTAAGAACCAGAGCTGAGAATCCATGGCTCTCACCAGTAGAAAAACAAGAAACACCGCACGAAGAGGAGAACAAGGTAAGTTAAACCTTAAGGTTTAACAATGGGATAGATATGCCTCTGAGCTGGAGCATTTATGCCATCACATGGATGACATATGGCCACATTTAATTAAAAGTCATAAACCTTGAAACATGTAACTCCTTTGTGCATCAAACCCTTTGCTTCGTATGTTTAGTCAAGGGAAAACCTTGAACGTTATTTCAACCTTGCTTGCCTTTACTTTGTTCTCTCGACCTTGTGATTGTTATAACTTAGGTTTTTTTAATGCTCTTGAGTGTTCTAGGTAGCCCCTTTATTGTTGGCCTTATCTAGATCCTTGGACGTGGCTTAACAAGGAAAGGAATCACCTTCATAGGGTACCTGCAAGTTTAAAACAAATAGGTCTATGCGTTAGCTCTTAGGCTAAGTAAGACCTTAACCCAACCCTTTAGGTCATCGAACAGTTTAACAAACAATCAAGAGAATAATTAACAAGTAAAGAAGAAATATTATGACTTAGATTTCATAACTCGACACCATATAAGTACTGTTGACATAACATTTAAGACAAGCAGAACTAGAACGTAAGCCAACAAATTACATCAAACTCTAACTGACACTAAATAAAAGTGGCGTATCATAAATCAAATTAGTGTCGCTATAACAATAAGTCACATAATATTGTTGTCGCAATATGACAATTTATGTACGATAAATAAACGACTATAAATACAAAACTAAAGACCATATGGTTGAAGGAATTCAAGACTAAACAAAGTTGGAAATGTTGTCGTAACTAGGTTAAATATTGTTTAAAGCTGCAGTTAAGACTATTTCAATTTTTATTATTATTATGAATTTTTGGAGATGTTACATGTGGTATTAGAGCGAGTTTCCAAACACTAGGCCCGATTGCCTCACTCGCATAACAAACAAGAAACAAATATACTGATCATATTTTAAATTTATTTATGTACATAAATATAAATTTTGTTTTGCAAGAAAATGGAAGGTGTTAAAGCATCTGCTAAAAATGGATCTCATCACAATAATCCATTCAACATTGATGTGGAACTAAATAATCAACCCCCAGAGTTACCGCAAACAGTGAAAGAGTTAAAGGATGAATGACAAACTAGGAAAATAGATAATGAAATAATTTTGGAACTAAATTAGATTTTACTAGACAAAATACACAACAGAGGTAAAGGTAAAAGAAATGCGTATGAAACTAATTCTGAAACAGTGTCATACAAACACAAGGGTAAGAAAATAATTTTTTCTGACAGTGAATCTTCTTCAGGAGTTAACATAAGGTCACATAGAGGAAGGTATAAATACACAAGTGAAACTAGTGAGAGTGATCATAAACCTGCGAAAATAAAGTATAAACCTTATGAAGAAATATCAGGAGAATTTAAAAAGATAAAACCTCCCATAATAATAGAGGAAATTTGGGTTCTAAAATGGGCCTTATAAAAAACTGTGCCATGGATGAGCTGGATTGAGTTGAATTTTTAAACCAATAGAATTTCAATATCTTTGGTCAACCATTATGGTTGAGTTGGACACATAATGCTTATGTGTCATATTTTTATTTGACAATAGCTAACTCCATATCAACCTCACCTTGGTTAAGTTTTTGAAAAGATCACCTCAAAATAAGATAATAAAACTTTAACTTATAAATATAGAATATTTTATTTGATCACTACTTCCAACTCCTCTAAAACATAACCTTCTCATTAATTAAAATTGTAGTGGAAGCATTTTGAAATACTAAAAACATTTATTAATCAATTTTTTAAAAAGAAAACTAAATAGTATTTAATTTTAAATAGACTTATCTTGAAATACTAAATAAAAGATATTTAGTATTTTTAATATTATTAAATAATATTTAAAAAATAAATATATTTAATTACTACATCCAAAGATAAATAAAACATTTAAATACTAACAAAATAAAAAATAAAAACTATTTTTAATGTCACTAAAATATAATAAAATTTTATTTTACTTTTTTTCTCTCTTACCTACCTACCCATTAAGCCACACATTTTTTTATATTAATATAAAATAATATGAATATACATAGTTTATTGTTTTTTTATTTTATGTGATATAATATTTTTTATATGAATTAATATAAAATTTATATTAAAAAATAATAGTGTTTTTATTTTTTATTTTTTTAATACTATTATAATTATATTTTTCATTATAAATGAATATATTTGAGTTTTACATTTATTAAATATATAAAAAGTAGTGGTCAACTCATTTAAAAAAATAATAATATAAAATTCAAAAGTTTCCTATCATTTATTATGTGTGCACAAGAATCTAAATATTTTATTAATATTTTTAACCAATATCTCTTAACTCTACATTAACTCAATATAGTTGTCAACTACCATTAATGAGACGATTTAGGTTGAGTTTCATTAGATTTTCATTAGATTTAATCTGACATGGCATATTTGTAGTGTGATGTGGTTTTTTTTATTATTTTCCTTAGGAGGCCCATTTTAGACCCCAAATTTCCTCTAATATACACAAGTGAAACTAGTGAGAGTGATCATAAACCTGTGAAAAGAAAGTATAAACCTTATGAAGAAATATCAGGAGAATTTAAAAAGATAAAACCTCCCATGTTCAACAAGGAAGTAGAAAAGGGCAAAGAAGCTGAGGCTTGGTTATCAGGAATAAAAAATGACTTTCAGATTTATAACTACTCCGATAGACTGAAAGCACAGATGGCTATCTACAACCTAACGAGAAAAGTTGACATCTGGTGGCAGGACATAAAAAGAGTCAAAAACCTTAAGGAAACATATTTAACCTAGAAAGTCTTTAAAAATTACTTTAAAAGGAAATTCTTATCTGAATAGTATTATGAGGAAAGAGCTAAAGAGTTTTATAAAGTAAAACTTGGTTCAATGTCAATGAAAGAGTTAAGTAGAAAATTTCTAAGTTTACTAAGATATGTACCATATATAATTGACAAAAAGCCTAACATACAAAGGTTTTTAAGCTTTTTGCCCACTAGCTTTAAGGACATAATTGAATTTGATAATCCAAAGACCCTTGAAGAGGCAATGAGAAAAGATGACTTTTGTTACAAGAAGAGTAAAAAGAGAGAAAGCATACCTAACTGGAAGAATAAGAGAACAAGTAACTTTGATTAGAAGAGAAAATGTTTTAAATCTAATAAAAGTTTTGGAAATAATTCTCATAACTTCTCTAAAAATAATTATCAAGTAACATATTTTAAAAGTAAAACACAACAAATTACTACAACACCAAAAGGCAAAGACGTGCCTAACAATTATGTTAAAAATAATAAACATAAGGAACCTGTAAAGTGTTGGGAATGTCGAGGACCGCATTATGCCAAGTATTGTCTGAACAGGAAGGGGAACTTCAACAATGTGCATACCATTCATGAAGAGGAAACAATTGGAGATGTAGAAAATGAAATGCCCAGAATAAATGCAGCTTTGGAGAATCGACATGATTGCCATCAAAATTCCATGGTGGAAGAGCAAGGTATGATACAAAACCAGTCTGTTTCTATTCTAATTGACCCTGGTGCTAGTTTAAGCTATGTGTCACCTAGCATAGTGGAAAAATGAAAATTATATTTGAAAAAGTTTGAAAAGTCCTAGTTGGTCCAGTTAGCTATAGGGACTAAAAGGAAAGTAGTTAATTATGTTGAAAACTATGATTTGTTTATGAGTCAGTTCAAAACTCAAGTCAAGTTAAATGTATTACCGTTAGGATATTATGATGTTTTAATAGGTATGGTTTGGCTAGAAAAACATCAAGTAATTTTAAATTGTTTTCAAAAAACATTTACTTATTTAAATGATAAAATATTACAATCAAAGGAATACTTAGGAAAGTTTCTGTTAGACGAATCTCCGCCTTACAAATGAAAAATGGTGTAAGGAAAGGTTGTAAACTCTTTGTTGTACATATAATAAATAACAAACATATGGATAAAGAAGATAAGCTAAAATTCGATGATATTCCAATCCTACAAGAATTCTTAGATGTTTTCCTGAAAGAAATTCCAGGATTACCTCCAAAGAGAGATCTAGATTTTACGATTGAACTAATACCAGGAGTTGTACCTAATTCCAAAGCTCCCTATCGAATGGTCATTTTAGAACATAACGAATTAAAATTACAATTGCAAGAACTGATAGATAAAAATTATGTAAGACCAAGTGTATCCCCTTGGGGAGCACCTGTCTTATTCATTAAAAAGAAAGATGGTACTTTATGTCTATGTATAGACTACTGTCAACTGAAAAAATGACAATTAAAAATAGATATCCTATGCCCCGCATGGATGATCTGTTTGATTAGATACACGAAGCGACAATATTTTCAAAAATAGACTTGAGATCTATATATCATCAAGTGAGAATTAAAGATGAAGATATTTTTAAGACCATTTTCAGAACTAGATACGGGCACTATGAGTTTGTGGTTATGCCCTTTGGGCTCACAAACGCTCCAACAACTTATATGTGCTTAATGAACAATGTCTTAAACAAATACTTAGATAAGTTTGTAGTCATATTCATAGATGACATATTAATTTATTCTAAAACGAAAGAAGAATGTGATGAACACTTGCAGATAATACTACAGGTTTTAAGAGAACATAAATTGTATGCGAAGTTCAGTAAATGTGAATTTTACAATGATGAGATAGAATATATAGGGAACGTGATATCCGAGGAAGGGATATCGGTAGACCTGGATAAGATAAAAGAAATAATTGATTGGCCTGTGCCCAAAGACATAATTGATGTACGATCATTCATGGAAATAATGGGTTATTACAGGAAATTTATAGAAGGATTCTTGAAGATTGAGAATCCCATAACATCATTACATAAAAAGGGAAAAATATTTGTCTGGGATCAAAAGTGTGAAGAAAGCTTTAGTAGATTAAAATAATTACTAACTACTGCACCCATACTAAAAATAACAGATCCAAACAAGGATTGTGTTGTATGCACAGATGCATGCAATGAAGGATTGGTTGGAGTACTGACACAAGAAGGTCACATAATTGCTTATGAATCGAGGAAGTTAAAAACACACGAAAATAATTATGCAAATTATGACTTAGAGCTAGCTTCCATAATCCATGCTCTAAAAATGTGGCGACATCATCTGATGGGTAAAATATTTTTGCTAATGTCTGATAACATAAGTTTGAAATATTTGTTTTATCAACAATATATGAACTCTAGGAAAGCTAGATGGTTTGCTTTCCTTAGAAAATATGATTTTGAAATCAAACACATCAAAGGGAAGAAAAATAAAGTGGTTGATGCCTTAAGAAAAAATGCAATAACAAGTTTCATAGCCGCCATTAGCAATTATAAAACTGAATTAAATGATAAATTGGAAGAAGGAATAAAACTGGACACAGAATACCAAAATCTAAGAGAAAAAGTAACTCAAAATGCTGGAAATGTAAAAACATATTACAGTTTAAATGAAAAAGGCTTAATGCTGTATAAAAACAGACTTTATGTGCCTAACATACCATAAATTAAACTGCTGATTTTAAATGAAGTACACAAAATTCCCTATTCCGGACATCCGAGGTATCAAAAGATTATAACAATGTTGAGAAAAGAATATTTTTGGCCTAATATAAAGAACGAAGTTGTTGAATATATGACTAGGTGTATAAAATGTCAACAAGTTAAAGTTGAGCATCAACACCCAACATGTCTTCTACAACCATTACCAATTCCAAATTGGAAATGGGAAGTCATCAGTCTTGATTTTATAACTGGTTTGCCTAAAAATAAGAAACAAAATGATTCAATAATGGTAGTTGTGGACAAACTAAGTAAAGAAGCACACTTTATACTTGTTAAAACAACTCATAAAGCTGCTAACATTGCTGGCATCTTTATGAAAGAAATCTTTTGGTTGCATGGTATTCCAAAGGTAATAATTTCTGACATAGATCCTAAGTTTACTTGTAATTTTTGGAAATCCTTGTTTAAATGACTAGATACTAAATTGAATTTCAGTACTCTTTATCATCCGCAAACGGATGGAAAAAGAGAAAGAGTCAATCAAGTACTAGAATACATATTACGAATGTATGGCAGAGACTATCCCAAGAAATGGGAAAATTATTTGCACTTAGTTGAATTTGCGTATAATAATCATTATCAAGCTTCAGCTAAACTTAGTCCTTTTGAAATATTATATGGTAGGAAATGTAATACTCCCATTACATGGAGTAATCTAGTTGACGTATTTATGTTAGGACATGACTTGTTAAAAGAACTGGACTAACAGTGAAACATGTACAAAGCAATTTGAAAACTACTCAGGATAGACAAAAGAGTCATGCAGACCTTAAAAGAACTCTGAAAGAATTCCAAGTAGGTGAGCATGTATTTGTTAAGGTAAAACCCAGGAAGAGCTCCTGTAAGATGGAGATTTTTGCTAAATTAACCCTCAGGTATTGTGGACCATTTGAAATATTAGCAAGAGTGGGGCCAGTGGCATATTATTTAGCTTTTCCACCTAATCTTAGAATACATAATGTATTTCATATTTCCATATTGAAAAAGTATGTGCACAATGATACTCATGTGATCGACTGGAATGTTATTCAGGTAGAACTCGAAGGAGATTTTCAGGTGGAACTAGACTGTATTGTCGACAAGAGGGAAATTTTTCTATGGAATTACATCATTGGACACACCAAGGTGAAATGGAAACACCTCAGTCCAAATGAAGCAACTTACAAATTGGAGAGTCGTATGTGGGTGGCATATCTAGCTCTATTCCAGGAAGACTCAGAATAAACTTAAGCAACACCAAGGACGAGGTTGAACTTAAGGGGGGGTGTTTGTAACACACCTAGAACTGAAAAATAAATATTTTTATTTATTTGAGAAAACATTATGTTAAATTTATTGTAATTTTTTATGACCAAGTGGGTCAAGGATGACTATAATTGAATATTTATTTATTTAAAATAATCAAATAGAAGAGACACCTATCCAAAGGAGACTGTTGAATGAGTGTTCACTGACCCACAAAGAGAATGAGCAGCTGTAGAAGGCTAGGTGACAAGTGGCAGCACTACCATTTCACTTTCTAGCTGTTGCAGGAAGAAAAATCCCTAAAATTGTGGTCATGTTACCTCAGAGGGGGAAAAGAGCAGGTGGCTCATTTAATTCCAAAATTGACTAAAATACCTAGACAATCTTATAAATACCATCAAATTGAGCAGGATTCTCACTACATTCTATTTTCCAAGTGAATGAACATTGTGACTGCTACAAAAGTGAAAAGTGAGGCACACAAGGAATTTGATGAGGAGATAGCTAAAGTGGAATGGTTGAGTTAATTCTACTACTAAGTTCTAAGTTACAACAAGTTCGGTGTGTGCTATTATCTAGTGATCTTAAACATACAAAAGAATTCACAACAATCTTATGGCTTGGTAATTAATATAAAAACAGTAGCACCCATTTTAAAACTTGAATTGACTTAATAGTAGCCTCACGACCCTTTTTAAATTAAAAAGAAACAAGATAATGGACTCATAGCCATAATAGTTTTATAATTACATGAAATTACATAACTACTAAACAAAATAGGACATATAAGCCCTCATGGGTTTTCTTAAAAGGAAGGCAAACATTTACATATGGAGAGACAATCATAAAACTGTTCAATACACCTTCGAATCAAAACTTTAATCCTGTCACAGTTTCAAGCTAAACTTTTATTGCAGAGCCATTTCGACTCCATAGTCGAAAAGTCTTCACAGTTACAAAATATAAATGCCTCACGACTACCAAAGGGAATTATCACTTTCATACCAAAAGACAAACGCACAGATGGGTTCCTAGCTCATGCCAAGAAAACGTAGGAATGGATTCCATCCATATAACACAAAGCCACAACACCCATATCCACAATGCCATAATGAGCCAAAAGGTTGCAGGAACATGTCTTAATGAAGACGTGGACGCTTGCTTGCTTGAAGAGTATCCACACCCCTCTACCACAACCATGGATGAAAAATTCCTGTTGAATACACCCACACCATAGGTCGTTACTACACTGCATTTTTTAAGGAAACAATGCTTCTAAAACAAGAAAACACAAATCAAAACAAGAAATTTTACCTGTAAACGCTAATGACGAAGGAGATTTCCCCAATAGTCGGCAGTTGGATTCAAAATTCACAGAGAAGCCGTTTTCAACTAGCAGTTTCAAAACCATGGCGGAGACACTTTCAATGCATGAGGAATTAAGGAGCATGAACACGACCCAAAGGCATCACATACCCAAATGATCATGTTAAGAACCAGAGCCGAGAATCCATGGCTCTCACCGACAGGAAAATAAGCAATACCGCATGAAGAGGAGTACAAGGCACGTTAAAACTTAGGGTTTAACGATGGGAAACACATGCCTCCCATCTACAGCATTTATGCCATGACATGGCCAGCATATGGCCACATTTAATTAAAATTCATAAACCTTGAAACACGTAACTCCTTTGTGCATCAAACCATTTTCTTCGTATGTTTAGTCAAGGGAAAACCTTGAACGTTATTTCAACCTTGCTTTCCTTTACGTTGTTCTCTCAACCTTGTGATTGTTATAACTTAGGTTATTTTTATGCTCTTGAGTGTTCTAGGTAGCCCCTTTATCTTTTCCCTTGTCTAGATCCTTGGACGTGGCTTAACAAGGCTAGGAATCACCTTCATAGGGTACCTGCATGTTTAAAACAAACAGGTCTATGCGTTAGCTCTCAAGCTAAGTAATACCTTAACCCAACCCTTTAGCTCATCGAGCAATTTAACAACAATCAAGAGCATAATTGACAAGTACAGAAGAAAGATTATGACTTAGCTTTCATAACTCGACGCCAATCTAAGTACTGTCGACATAACATTTAAGATAAGAATAACTAGAACGTAAACCAACAAAGTACATCAAACTCTAACTGATAGTAAATAAAGGTGGCGTATCATAAATCAAAATAGTGTCGCTAAACAATAAGTCACATAATATCGTTGTCGCAATATGAAAATTTATGTACTATAAATAAACGACTATAAATACAAAAACTAAATACCATATGGTTCAAGGATTTCAAGACTAAACAAAGATGGAAATGTTGTCGTAACCAGGTTAAATATTGTTTACAGCTGCAGTTAAGACTATTTCAATTTTTTATTATTATTATGAATTTTTAGAGATGTTACAGAAATGCCATCTACATGCGATCCCACAACTAAATGGCACAATTATAGTTCAGAGGAGATCCTCTTCAGGTGAATACATGGGCTTCACCTTTCTAAATTGTAATATTACAGGTCATGAATTAATGTACCTCGACAGGGCATGGGCCCTATTACTCCACAATAGTGTTTGTTTACACTTACATTGCTAGCATTATTTTCCCTGATGGATGGGATAATTGGAAGGATTCCACCATAGAAACGTAAGCTACTGTTATCCCAACTCAATAAATCCAATGCACATGTCTTTGCATGGACCATCAGAATCCAATTTCTAACAACATAGTCCCTCGTCTTTCTTGTTTATGTGCAGGAATATGGTTGATGGGCTATACAAATGTTCTGGACTTAATGCAATTGATCAAGGAAGAGAATCATGGTGCATGAATTAAGTGATGAGGAGGATGTACCGTTTTTGGGTAGAAGCTTCATTGATGGGGAGAACTGGAAAAAAATATATGTAATCCCTCCTATAGAGACACTACAACAAAACCCTATGATTAAGATCTATTTTAGCTTCCTTTTTAGCGTCCACTATCAATTTTACTGTATTTTCATCATTTTTTGGACAAAGTGAACACTTTTCCACAGGATGGCGCTATTAATGGAATTATTTGTGTCCTTTTTTAAAAGTTGGCAGTATTTTGGACGCTAATTAGAATCCCAATTAGCATCCCAAGTGGCGTCTCAATTAGCGTCCCAATTATCATCCCTTTTAAAAATTGGTGCTAATTTGGACGCTTTAGCATCCTAATTAGCGTCACAATTTGTTAAATTTTCATATGCTTAGCTAAGACATCAGTATATCATTTCATTTTTCATAACAAAATCATATAAACAGGATCACTGAAAGAAACAGTATCACAAGAACAACACAGATTTATCCTAGGAAAACCCTAAAGGGAAAAACCCAGCAAAAGCTTCCTCAATATAGATGCCCCAAAAGATAAAAGATAAAACCAACAAGAAGATCAAAGCCTGATCCTCCTCCTTCTCCATCTACTTCTCTCTCCTCCACTAATGCGCTACATAAGTGAGAGTGTGTGCTCCAAATGAGGAGCACTACACCTCTATTTATATTCATCTGTTCACTTAAGTTATCTCATCCGACATGTAGGCTCGAGTTAAATCATGTAGGATCGAGTTACACATGTAGGCTCAAGTAACCAAACTGGGGTGCTAATGACCCACCTTTACAATTAGAGGGGAATACCTCATGACTCTTATTAGTTCTTTCGATTAGGAGCAACGGGGTACAAAGTAATACAAGTGGTTCTCCCGATAGGACCATCGGGGACCATAAAAAGATACATATAGAATATTCTTCGAAGTTACAATATTTCAACACAATTAGCATCACAATTATCATCCCAATTAGCATCCCTATTAACGTCTCAATTAGCGTCCAAAAAATCATCCCATATAACACCCATAATAGCCTCCAAAAAAACGTCCTGAATAGTGTGTGAATAACATAGCACCATATATTAATCTAGGGTTAGCGACAGGAATTGCGCCATGAATTTCAGCAGGAAAAACATCCAACATAGCACCAAGTATAGAGCCATGATTTGCACCTAGAAAAAATCCAACATAGAGCGAGGTATAGAGCCAGGAATAGTGCCTGGAATAATGCCAGAAATTTTGAAAGGAAATGCGCTAGGAATTGAACTAGGTTTAGAGCTAGGAATTGTGTTCAGAAAACGCCCGACACAACGTCATTAATATCAATGTCATTGTCAATGGTCATGATTCATGTGATAGCATTTTTCTGTGATGCTATATTTTATTTATGTAGAAGGAATTCATGGCCACAAACAACGTAAAATTAGTGCATATCTCCCTACGATCACAGAGTGCATAGCCACACACCTCCAATCGAAGCAAGAATGAGGTGTGTTATTGGATCTAATGATCGAAAAAAACAATCACTAGGATCCACAAACTTTGCATCAAGCACCATACTCTATAATTCTCCTAACTTGTTTGCACACACTAAATATCGCAATTTAACATGCAAAGACACCACGACAACAAAGATTTATCCCAAGTAGTGTCCTATGGCCCGATAGATGGATTATGAGCCCCAAAACAAATGTTATGGTGTAAGACCATTTCTTTTCACATAAAACCGTGGGACCTGTATTGAGAACCATCCTTAGTAGTTTAAACCTCAAAATACTAACAATATTACACTTAAAAAGCCAAATTTTATTATGGAGGGCATGTATGTTAGTTTGGGGCCCCATAAATGGACCATGATCTCCTTATGAAAATATGTAATGTGAGATTTTATATGTGGACTTTAGAGGAAATTTCAACTCAAAATGGGCCTCCTAAAATGAACTAATAAAATAATAGTTAAAATAATAAAATAATATTTATTAATTTTGGAGGAAGAAAAGAAAAAAACTACTTTTTTGTTTGTATTTTTGACATATCTCCCTGTGTTTTTACTCAAATTTCAATCGGAAGAGCTCATTGAATGCGGAATTAAATTCCGCATCCAACCTGTACCCACTCGGCATACTTTTGACGGACCCCGCTACCCCAAAAACAAGAAATACTTGAAAAATGGAATGATGACATCATCATTTCATTTTTTCAGGTATTTCTTGTTTTGGGGGTAGAGAGGTCCATCAAAAGTATGCCGAGTGGGTACAGGTTGGATGCGGAATTTAATTCCGCATCCAACGAGCTCTCCCGATCGAAATTTTAGTAAAAACACAGGGAGATATGTCAAAAATACAAACAAAAAAAGTAGTTTTTTTTTATGATACCTATCCCCAAATTTATATTAAAAAAGTGTTTAAGACCTATACGGTATTTCAAATTTAAAGCAATTTCATTGGCTAACACATGATGACATGGAATTTGAATAGAAGTTAAAAGGCCCATTTTGAGTTGAAATTTCCTCTAATTGCAAGGAATGGGCCTTTAGAACCATCCTTAGTTTGCTAATCCTCAAAACGATGACCATATATCACATGTATGCTAAATATTCCTTACAGATTTGGTGGCCTAGAAGACCGAGCATGGACCATGAGACATATATAGAATTGGAAAAGACTTAGACCGACCTTAATTTAAATCTTGGTTCATAACAACCATCCTTAGTGTTACAAATCTTGATATGGCCACCATATTCCTCTTGCAGGTTAATTTTTTCCTATGAAGGGATTATGTGATAACTAAGGCCCTACAACTTTCCCATGAGCCATAGAGGAAAATATTGATGTAAGGCTTTGTCTTTTTGCATTGGACTATTGAATGGGAAATGTGAACCACACTTAGTATCCCTAAACGTTAAATGAGCACCATATCCCTGTCACATGCAAAACTATGGTGGCTCGAGGCCCCACACATCACCCATGAGCCTTAAGGAGAAATGTTATGGCGAAAAAACCTATATCATTGCACCAAACCATGTCTTAGGCACTAAAACTAACCTCTAATGTGGAAAACCTCAAAATCACCACCATAATGCACTCGAGGAATGATATTTACTACTAATTTCCTATGTGGTTGTTGTGTCCCCATGCATGACCCATGAGCTCCATAGAAAAAAATTATGGATTAAGACCTTAACTTTCAACCCTAAAGCATTTTATGATTCTGAACACCATCGACACTAGTACAAAATGAGAAATTAATGATTAAAAAAATGACTAAAATTCGGTTATAAACAACTATTTTTAGTCGGCGACTAATAGTAGCTAATTTCCACTATCTTATAGCTTGACTAACTTAGTCGTATTTCACTTAGTCATTAATAGATTGACTTATTAGTCATTGATTTAGTTACAGTTTTAGTCATAGATTTAGTCACTGATTACAACAATTAATGACCAAATATAAGACTAAATAAATTACTCTATGATAGCATATTAATGACTAAGCTAAATATGACTAAACGTTAGTCGCGCTATAATATATGGGAAATTAGCTACTAATAGTCGTATATATTCGAATTTAGTCGTTTTTGTTGTCACAAATTTATGATAGGACACGGAGGAATCGAACCACCAACCTCCTACCTATAATTAGGCAGGTGCTCTACCATTGAGCTATCACCCTTTAAGAAGTTGTTAATACTTGATAATGATGGTATTCAAACAAATTTTGCATCATTCAAGAATACAAAATAATGAGTATCAAGTTACTATAGATCCATAATGGCTTACCTTGTACTAGTCCTTCAAGTCCTTCTTGCACTTAATAAATGCATTTGAAAGACTTGAAGGACTATTACAAGGTAAGCCATTATGTATCTATAGTAACTTGATAATCATTATTTTGTATGCTTAAATGATGCAAAATGCAAAAATCACATAAATTTATGGGAATGACAAGCATGCATCCAATGTTAAACTATTTAATGAGTCATCTAGAGTCATGCCAAGATATCTGAATTTGACTGAAAATTCATAAGTAACTTGAAGATAGTGGTGGATGATGTCATGGAAAGGAGAATTTCAGTTTATATAAAAGAAAAGGATGAGAAAATGGAGCAACTCATCACCCAAAATGTATATAGAATAGTAAAAAGAAATATACAACTAATTCCATTTCACATCAAGAAGAATGGGCATTAAATATAAGTACTCTTAGCCACTAGATAAATGGAATTAAATGAGATGAAATACTAGCAACAATACCTTTGAGTTTGATTGCTGACAGTAAGTATGACTACTTGTTGTACAGGACAATACACCCTTGTAACCTAGGGTCTGGGGTTATCAACTTACTATTAGACTTGCAGACAATCAACTTTTACAGAAAATGGAATGAGAATAGGAAGATATCTTGGCTTACCTGGTTTATGACGGTTGATCCATGCTTGGTCTTCTTGCTCCAATCCTCTCCAAAGCTTCTAGAGATGCTTCTCTTCACCTACAAAGAGCCAATTCTTCAAGCAATATCTCATACATATATACATCAGAGGTTAGATGAAAAGCATATTAATAATATAATTGAAAATATTCATTAAACCGATATACATGAGATAAGCACAATACAATATTGGAAGAAGAATTCTCTTTATTAACAAACAATGAATAGGTAAGAATACAACCCATATTTTGACACAAGGACTCCTATGCCACCGAGGACTTTGAGTTCTGTTGTTCCAAGACTCTGAAGATATACCACCAGCATAACTTTGCTCTTCCAGAATTGATTGATTAGCCCCATCCCAAGGCCTCTATTTATACTTTGGGAAATATAGTGGTTTCGAAGGTTAGGATGGTTGAGATAGTTGGGATAGTTATAGATTAGGGCCCAACTAATCTCATCTAATCATGATTTATATTTTTTAATGTCAAATTAAGGTACACACGAGTATTGATATAGGAAAGGCACGTATGACACATGGGTTACTCAAAGAAAACTCGCGTACGCAAGGTACACCCGGGTTGCAATGCACATAGTCGTGTATGACACGCGAGTTGCAATGCATATAGTCGTGTGTGTAACCCAAAAATCATAATAAAAATATATAAGGCTGGTATGAAGATAATCCATCAAAGATCATGCACATCTATAGTGTTTTAGCCACTTCAATCCTAATTGTCATTTTGTGTACCGACATGATGAATGTCAGCACTCGGACGAAGAAGTGCCATTTTAGCTGATAACAGATGCCCCCTAATGTGTGAGGTCAGAGGGAAGTGATGGCCGAAATACATTACAATCTTTATATTGGAGAACTGAGAAGTCCAAGGCAGTAGAGGAAGTCCCTGAAATAAACACATATCAATGTCATATACAAAATCATATCTGAGGATGCCATGTTCAATATACTGGAACACTAGCTCCTTTATAATATTTGATTACATCATATGATACGGGTACAAAACCACGCATATTACAAAGGTGGATCAAAGCCACAATATACAATGATGAGTCTTCAAAATATGGAAACTGTGTAGGTAAACACAACACAATCTTGCACAACTTAGGTTATAGATGTGAACCTAAGGTCTTCGTCAAAATCCAAAGGAACCAATACAATCCAAGCCATGTGAATAGATGTGATGAAGTTGAACATGGAAAGGATTCAACCTTTTGTCAATCATTAGGAGAAATTGATAACTGAAGCAAAGGAGTTCACCAATGATGATAGTGAATCCTAAGATACCCTCGTCAAAACTCTAGGTCTTCGTCTTCAGGAAATGCTGATGAGAAACCATGTTGTGATGAGGAAGGAAATAGATCCTCCAACGGATCACAAGTGTGACTAGGAACTAGATAAGGGAAGGTAGACACAAGTAATACTCAGATAGGATAATGATGGACTCAGAATAATAATTAGATGCAGAGATAGATCCTTGAACAGTGAGCACGACACAGAGATGACACAAGGCAGCTTGTAACTTTGCAAATAGAACAACTAGACTTATCTGCCATGTAGGAGACATGATTAGATTCCCCATGTATAAATGACAAGTGGAGGAGTAAGAAACTTGAAGTGATAGCTGAAATGAAAGTGTACACTAAGACATGAGTATCAAAAAGTTCAGAGAGTGCTATATTCAAGGAGGAAATGCTGCCACCATTTGTAACCCAAAAAGAATACTTCTTCCTTATCTTTCCTGTTAAATTTTAATGAGTTGAGGAAAGTCAACTCAGGTCTCTCTTCATTTTTGACAAGATTGAAGATGGGAGAGAATAATGCTTGATAATGTCACTGATTCGTAGATTTTATGAGCCCGAAGTAATACATTCTTGTTGGTGTTTTCATGTTTAGAGAGTCTGAAAACTCCGAAGAAGACTCTAGGAGGGTCCTTTTTCGTCCAATTTAGTCTCCTGAGGCCGGAAAAGTATAAAACATACCACAGAAGAACTCTCTTAGCTTCCGAAAAATTAAGGCGCACCTTTTTCGTACTTAGTCAGGGAGGTCCGAAAAGGTTAAATTACCACCTACCCAATGCTCCTTCAAGAGCAGATTATAGCTTGAGTTTTACGAGTGTTAAGGAAAGCAATATCACTCGGAAAGATCCATTTGATTACGAGGAATGGGGCTTACAACAGTAAACTCAATACTTTTTTCTTTAGTGTTTAACAAGCATGACAAATGCATAAAGTACACTCAGAATATTTTTCATGTTTAGGTCTAGAGCATGAAAAAGAGAAAAATAAACTCATACCGGGCACTCATTTTCCGTAAATTTAGTCCCTCAGGTCCGAAAAAGTGATAAACCTATGCTTGAGAATACTCTTCTCAATTCTGTAGAAAAGAGAGCAATCCTTTCTCGTATTATTCCACATGGTCCGAGAAAGTGATAACCTACCAGCAATGTGGATTCCCATTCACATATTCTTAACGAGCCTGAATGGAAAAGTTTACTTGGCAGTGAAGTCTATTTTGAGGAGTTAGACCTGGGCCTAAATAAACTCCATAAGGGCAGGGAGCCTTATAAAGGGGATAGCTTGTAAAAAGAGACCAAAATGAGGCTCAATTTGGTGTGAAAAATAGCTAAGAAGGCTCCCCTAAACCTACAACAAATGCGACATGAGTACCAAAAGACAATCAATGTGTTCTAAACTAGGGTACTCATGGAAGGAAAGCCCTATCCATGGAAGAACAATGGTATAGACAAGGTAATAATGGTTAAACATCATAGTCCGTGGTCAAAGTAGTGATCCTAAGGTTAAAGCGGATTAGGTATAGATGCAAAAATGCATATAAATGACAAAAATCCTATCCTACATGAGTGAATAACAACTTTAAGTAACCTTGGGCCTGTTGCATTAGGAAAACATGACATGGCATTAGTTAGATTTTGATAGAAATTAAAAACTATAGGTTAAAAAACCCACATTTTGAAATTATTTCTATAAATAGTCCAAAAGTAGAAATCAAAAACACCATTTCATATTTTTACCCAATATAGGCAATTTTTACCTCTGACTTCAATCACTCAGTTTGGACTAACCAGTGGACGATTTTCAAATCCGTAAGTGTTAGGTAAGCTAGTTCTTCATTCTCTTCCATTTCATCCATTTACATTTTCAATTGTATGCAAAATTTGATGTTTTAAGCCTGTCTTAAGGGGGTTGCGCTGTACACATAGATAGGCAACTTACACAGCCGTGTACACACGTTTTACATGCGACTTGCTTGAAGGCAGTCCGCATGTACTGCGCGACATAGGAAAAGCACAAATAGGGCCAAAATCAAAGATTTTTGATGAATTTTAATGTTTGATGGTGGCTTCGTGGGCATGTTAAAACATGGTGTTGGAGTGGAGGGAGTGGAAACACGAAAACATTGACCAAGATGCACTCTGAAGCGACCCCACTGTGCACGTTTTATGGCAAAGTGGGTTGCTAAAGTTATTTTTCACCTCACCTATGCGGGCCAATGTCTGTTTGCTAGAGTTTTTAATTGGCTACTGGGATCATGACCTAGGTGCCTTTGACCTACAAGGTGAGATTCTAGAAGTGGCACTAGAAGACATATACTTCATTATGGGTTTGTCTCGACAGGGAACACTTGCCAACCTCAAGGGTACTGATAGGGGCGGTGACCTTATGAGTGTTCAAGATTACATCAACACTTACTGCATGCCTGACAGTCGAAAAAATGGGTCCTGCATCCCTATTGCACATATTAGTAACTTCTTGTTGCAGGTGCTGGTAAGCACAATAGTGAGGGTTGCAGGATCATCATCACTCCATATTTCTACTTAGAACTAGATGATAATTGTTGTAGAGTGCCTATAGGGAGTTGTGTTTGACGGGTGCTCAGGATTAATCCCGATAATGAAGAAACAACTCTCTGACTGCAAGAGAGGATGACAGAAGAATTTTTGATATTCTAGTGTATTGGTGGATTTCTTCTTTGAGAGAGTGCCCACCATTAGCCTTGTGGTACCTCTTCCAGCCTTCTCTCCTCGTCAGCCTAGACTAAGTAGGTGGGGAGAAATTTTCCTTCACCATGGCGGCAGTGGCTCGGTTCAAAGTGTCTATGATGATGACTTCTACCTATGGTGGGGATGACAACTACCAACACTGGAGCAGTTTCCATAAGTTGGATTGGATTTTCAAGGTGATAATGACCTTCTCCTCCCTCTTGGAGGATTATGGGGAGAATTAGGTATTTTGGTTTTTCAAGTTTTCAAGTTTTTATGAATTTTTTATCATAAAGATATATACATATGTATAAGAGTTTTTAATCCATTTAATGTTTAGAATGCGGATATTGGACTAGTCCGCCCTGATAGGCATCCTCGGATGTATGTACAACTAGTGGCAGGGGAGGATAAGGGTTTGATTTGGGTACTTGAGGGGAAGCTGGCCAGGCTTACCCAAAGAGTCTGAACTCTATGTATTGAGCAGATCCCTGCCATTATGTAGGAACTAGTTGTTGGTATTCCACCCACCTGGATACGCCTTATGAGAAGGGTAGTCAGGGCTGTACTTGTTTACATAGAGGTCGCGGAGGCTGCTGCAGCTGAAGAAGCTGAAGAGGCCTGGAAACAGGATGACCAGGATGACCAGCGTGACCAGGGTGGTCAAGATTATACCTAGGGGAATTTTATGGATTACGATCCATTTTTGTACGTTTTTGTATATTTATACAGCTATGACTAGATCTGAGGATCAAGAACTCGACCTATCTATATGGAAAAATATTCACACACACACACACACACACATATATTTTGTTGGCTTATTTACATGTGTTTTACAATGTATCTGATGTATATTTTTATGGAATGTGTGTTAAGTGCCAATCTAAGATATAATTCACATATGCATTAGTTAATGAATTTTGAGTTCTTGGAATATGATTAAATGTAATAAAATCAAAATATCTTTCCAATAACCTAACTTGCAAAAATTGACGTAATAAAATAGGGTTTCGCACCTAGTAAGCTTGATTGAGCTGGAAAACTGCCAGTTGAGAGTCAAGTCTAACTTCCAACTGGGTAATGCCACATGAAAAGGAATCCCATAAAAGCTCAATGATGGCCCTGTATTCGGCCACATTATTGGTAGTAGGACCTAGGCAAGCGCCTCCAGAGGAAACTAGTTGTCCTGAGGGTGAGTAAATAACTCGTGCGGCTAAAGTAAGGTTACAAGTCTGAAGACTAGCTTCATCTGCAAAACCTATGAACCACTTGAAATACATCTGTAACAACCAATAGATGATATAAGAACATAAACTGACTAGCTATTGTACATAAAGTTACATACAATAAAAATACAAGAAAAAGAGCTAAGCCTAAGCATAGTACTTCTTTAGGTAGGCCCCATTTCTAGGCTCAGGAAGCTAATTCATGTGCCCCTTTCTTCATAACTTTTGACATGACATAGGGTCCTAACCACATAGACCTGAATTTCCCTAGCCCCAGGGGTTCTTTGTCTTGGTCCCAGAGCAAGACAAGTTCCCCTTCATAAAAAATCATAGGTTTGACCGATTTATCATATTGATTTTTCACCCTATTTTTATGAGCCTCGTTTGTAGTCAGTGTATCTCTACGGTGTTCATCTAGATGTTCTAAGTGAAGCAAATGTTCTTCTAGTTTGGTCATGTCAGGTAACACATGAATGAAAAGTTTTAAAGATGGGATTTCACATTCAACCGGGGTTACTGCTTCCACCCCGTGAACGAGTTGGAAAGGTGAGAATCCCGTGGCAGTTTTCACATTGATTCGATAAGCCCAAAGTGCAGGATACAGCATGATGTGCCAATTTGATCGGGCGATGTTAATAGTACACTTGAGAATAGTATTCAAGGTATTATTGACTGCCTCGACTTGACCATTCGCTTGTGGGTAGAAAGAAGACTAACATTCTTGTTTAAACCCTAGCAGAGTAGGCGATTCGGTCATCATGTTGTTTTGGAAATGACTGCCATGGTCAGTGACAATCTCTTTAGGAATACCGAAACGTGCGATAATCTGGTTGAAAACGAAAAAGTTGTAGTTTCCCCGTCAGCTTTGAAGGTAGGCATTGCCTCTACCCACCTTGTAAAGTAATGTACAACGACAATGATGTATTTGTGCCCCCTAGCCGAAACTAGGTTGCACGTCACATAATCTATCCTCCACTTGGTGAAGGGGCCCACTATGATGACGAAAAATAATGGAGCAAGATGCAACCACATCTTTCTGGTGTAAAGCTAACAAGGATGAAAACGCTTCACGGCTTCACACAATCTTTAAAGATCGTGGGCTAGAAATAACCAACACGTAAAATATTCTGGGCCATTGCTAACCTAGATAAATGACCCCCACACGCTTCGCTATGGGCATCATTAAGGACAATCTCAGCCTCTTCGTGGGTGAGACACCGACACAAAACATAGTCTACCCCTCTACGGTATAAGGTATCCCCGATGATGAGGCATTTTTTCACATGTAAACGTAATTTGCATCATTCTTCCTGCGAAAATGTTGCAGGACACTTCAGAGTCTAGAGATAGACAAGTATATCTCCATACCAAGAGTAAGAGGTGGAGATCAAGAAAATGTGCTCATCTGGGAATGAGTCTTCTTCAATTGCTACATCTTCTTCAACTGGAAATTATGCAATAAGCTCTGCAAAAACTAAGGATTTTTTCGATTTGGTGGATTGAAAATCCCAGTCAAAATCCTGGAGAATGAATATCCATTTGTTAAATTTTCCTCCATCTATGCGCCAGGACAAGACATATTGGAAAGGATTGACATCCGCCACTGCTACTGTAGTCCTCAGTAAGATATAGTGACGTAACCTCTGAATAACATACACAGCTGCTAAGGCCAACTTTTCGACGTGGGAGTACCTAAGTTTAGGGGCAACTAAAGCACGACTGAGATAATAGATGACATGCTCTTGGAGCTTATCATCTTCTTGGACTAGCACTACCCCAAAGGTCGACTTGGATGCATCCAGATACAATATAAAATCATGGGAGTAATCTGGCAGACGTAATAAAGGTGCTGACAACAAAGATTTATTTAATGCCTTGAACACAAGTTGTGTGGTCTCATCCCATACAAATGGGGTGTCCTACTTCAATAGGTGCATGAAACCTTTGGTTATCTTGGCATAATTTACGATAAAACGTCGAAGAAAGTTAGACTTTCCTTGTAGGCTTTGAAGTTTCCTGATGGAACAAGGAGGAGACAGATTTACAATGGCCTCAACTTTCAAAGGATCCACTTGAATACCTTTGTTAGAAACTATGAACCCAAGAAGCCTACCTAACTTGACACAGAAAACACACTTGTGGGGATTCAAGTGTATTTTGTAATTCCTACATCATTCAAAAATTAAGCGCAAGTGATCTGGATGATCGATCCTCCTACGAGAATGCACCGACATATCATCTAGGTAGGGTTCGACAATATACTTGATGTCATGAAAGGAAAAATTTATTGCCCGTTGAAAGGTAGGCCCTTCATTTTTCAATCCAAAAGGCATTTTCTTGTACGCAAATGTACCCCAAGGACAGATGAAAGCTGTTTTATGTTGGTCTTCCAACTTGATTTGAATCTGATTATACCTGGAGAAACCATCCATAAATGAAAAAACCTCGCTCCCTGCACAAGCATCAATGATTTGATATATGAATGGTGTGGGGTAGTTATCCTTAGGACAGGATTTGTTTAAATCACGAAAGTCAGTACATACATGTATCATCCCTTGCTTTTTATCGACAGGAACAATATTGGATACCCATTCTGTCAAAGCTATGGGGTAAATAAAACCAGCTTTCAACAACTTTTCAACTTCAACCTTAACGGCTGCCACTTTACGTAGATTGACAGGTCTAAGTTTTTGTCGAACAGGTTTGCCATCAGGATAGGTTCGGATTTCATGTTCGACTATCGATGGAGCTATGCCTAGAATCTCCTCATATGACCAGGAAAACACGTCGTGAAACTCCTTAAATAAGGCCGTATAGATAGCAATCTCCTCCAGAGAGCAGTTTGCACCAATATATACATTTTCCACAACATTGGGGTTTGTAGAGATGGTGATAGGGATAGTAACATAAATGTTTTCCATATTTCCCTCGGCAAGGATTCCCTCCCTTGGTAAGGGATTGATTGGTATATCAGCATCACTTGCCAGTCTCACATGGAACTCTTGATTTTCAATCCTGCTTAACTCTGGAAGAAAGTAGGATCTATGATGAAGATATTCGCAGATCGTGTCTTACCCACTCATAGCTTCCAAAATGGCTTCATCTGAAGGAAAAACCATGTCCAAGCAATCGTCAGTATACAAAGAGTTCTCTGCCCAAGCAGGCATATAGGCTTCTTCCAGCTCCTCTGAGATTGTAGGAGGAATCGAAACGGGATCAATCGTGGTGTTAACAATAGCTTGATAAGGTAATTCCACTGCCGATAAGGGCACTTCAGGTTCGTAACAGGAAGGAAGAACCCAAGGATCCGTTCTATCGACAACCATTGTGATAGACTTCCCTACACTAGTAGAACCTAAGTAATTAATCGGGGTTGGTATATCGAATGTGCCCATTAATAATGAATACTTTCTAGCCCCTAATCTCTCTCAAGCAGGTTTGACCTAATCAACCAATGTAACTGTGGACTCATTAGTTTCCATACGGCCCTTCCGAGTGAAACTGAGTTGGTCTACAGTAACCAACTTCCCTTCGTGCGGAAACCCTACCACTCAAAGAACGACCTATGCAATTGCACAAATAGCATAAGTCCAACTTCTCCCCAGAAGCAAGTTATAATCCAACGATGCATCAATTACCTCTACTTCAACAGACACTGCCTTCCTTGCCAACTTAATCTCAAAAGCTGGTAGGATACCATGTGGACGAAATGACCTTCTGTTGAAAGTAATAAGTAGGGTGTTCAATGGAACTAGCTCTGGGGATACAAGAGCCTTCCAGCAAGACAAGGACATGACACATGTGGAAGCACCTTCATAGACAACTGACCTTCCAATGGTTTTTCCACCATGGATGACATCTATTGACAAAGCCAGATGATACGACAGGAGAATTTAGACATCAGACAAATTAAAATTCGCCATAAGGATCAATGAATCCATACTACCTAAGGCTGCTAAGAGTGCATCTCGCTGGGCGGGACAACTCTGTAGCACATCCAAATCTGTCATTGCACAAGGGGTTTGGGATAAATATTCAACTACATAGTAATTGGCTTCAGCCTTAGAATTAGGATTCTGCAATGTTTTCTTGAAGACACCTTTTGGTATCTTAGGAATAGTTTCGACAGGTTTTTCAATTGTGAGAGGGTTAGAAGTTTCACCTATAGACTTATCCTTCTTAGGAGCCTCCGTCTCATAGTTCTTGTTTCTAGTCTAGAGTAATGTCTCGGATCGAACCATTTTTATATAATTTTGGTCAGGGGCATTAGCAGTTCCCCCTGCTATGTTAGAAATTGAAGATGCATTCTGTCCTTGGGGAAATGGATCCTTTAGGACAGTCGATTATTGATTTTTTAGTAGCTTCTGAGCTTGATCAATAAGAGGGAATTGATGGGTCAGTTTATATTCCTGGCACAACTTACAGGGAAATTTCACTTTCTTCTTCTCCTTTTTCCCCCCATCAGCATTATTTGTGGGTTTTGGATTGTTTTGGTTTCGCTCACCTTTCTTCCCCTTTTTATTTTTCTTACCAGGATGTTGATTGCCCTTTTGGGAGGATTGAGCAAAAACGTTTGCGTTTTGGGATGAGGGGCAGCCTTTGCTGCCTTCGCTGTAGACTGTTTATTGTACAACTCATGGAGTTATTTTTCCAAAGATTCTACAGTGGGAGATTTAACTAAACCAACCACGCCATCGACATGGGGTCCAGGCTTAGGTTTGTCGACACTATGTGTTGGATGCGGTGCATCAGGGATGATTTCATATAGAATCCTAGACTGAGAGTATATCAAATCTAACTGCTGGGCCCTAAGGATAGCCTCTTCCTCATTAGTTACTCCTGAAGTAGATATATCCTTAGATATATACGACAATAAGGACTTAAGGAACCATTCTAACAAAAAATCAGGAGGGATAATGGCCTTAATGAGCCTCTTCCGCCTTTTCCACTCTCGGATATGATCCGAAATGTGAGTGGCTTTGTCCTGCCGAAAGGTGGACAATAATTCTGTGCCGACATCATACCGGACAGGAAGTTGGAAATGGTTAAGGAACACATTAGCTAAGTCCCAAAAACTATCAAACGTAGTAGAGGGCAGTTCAATGTACCACTTTGTTGCGGCACTAGTCAGAGTTATTTGGAAAAATCTTAGCCGAATGGTGTCATTGTTCAACGAGTTGGAAGAGCACCACAAGTGAAAGGTGGTGATATGAGCCCCTGAGTCCTCACCAACTTTGTCTTCAAATTTTGGAATATATGAGGGTAATTTGGTAGGGACAAGTGGCTAGGTGGCATCATGTTTCACCGGGTCATTCATTAACTTGGACAAATATGGCAAGTTCAAAGTTGCTAGGAAAGGAAATTTGGGCCTAACCGGAGCCTAAAAAGTATGATCTTGGGAAGTAGAAGGACTTTCCCCCTGGTTCCCAAAAGTAAAGCCAGGGTTGCCCCCAACTACTGCTTGCGAAGTATTCAGACTACTTTGAAAAGGATTCCACCCATAAGCCAGTGGATTATTCATATGTGGTGCAGTGTATGTGGTTTGAGCCGCTCCAGTTGAAACTTGAGTTTGGAAAACAGGAGCAGGTATCCCTCCGCTAAAAAACGAGAAAGGGGAGCTCGTGAAAGGAGCCGAAACTGACATTTGGAAACCTTGAACATAAGAGTTAGTATTTCCAAACTGCACCCCTACATATGCAAGCATGGGGCCTACATATGGAGTGGATGGGGGAATGTGCCCCTCATTCCACGGAAAACCCTAGACAAATGAAGAGGATCCAACCAGACCACTTTGAACAGTGTATGCAAAAGAGTGTGCAGTAGAAGGCACACTTGGAATCCCAGTGACCACCCCACGAGAAGTGCCTACTACATTTGTGGAATTCGGTGTTTGAACCACCCGACTAGCTGGAGTTAAGGGAGTAACAGATATATTTGTTCTAGGAGTACCAACCGGGGGAGGTGGCACTCCTTCAGCTGTAATAACTGAGATGGGGATAGATGGACTCTCTCCTGCACTAGCCATAAGTTTGCTTACAGGAACACCAATCACAGGTGAATTAAATGGATGAAACTGGATGATCACAGGGTCGTTTAAGTCAGTAAGAGATGAATTAAAATTTTCTTGCAAACTCGTCATCTTGCAAGTATTCTATGTCTACTATGGTTGTATCAACCTAGTTTGTCCTAAGTTCCGACTCACCTAGAACTTCACTAATTCCTACCGGTTCAAAAGAACCGTCTGTGTCTAATCTCCGCCTTTGAGGGGGCAGTGGAGGCTCCACTGTAGTAAATGGAGGAAGGTTTTTCAACCTTCTTGACCTTCTGAGAGGTTGGTCCTCCATGATTGAAAATTGACTCTTCACACACCATAAGGTTGGCTAAACACAAAAAAGCCACACAACAATCAATACAAAATTTCCTAAAGCCACAACAGACATAAGGGGTATAAGATATGCTTTCCAGAAGAAAGCTAAGAGATAGTTACTTGGTGTCCCTATAGATGTTCTTAGGAACTAGTGGAGGAATCACCCACCGCCCTCCCATACCTTCTACTGGGGTTACCTTCCAAGCCCATCCAAGGTCAACCAGAAATAGCCTTTCGGTGTACCTATGTATGAACTCTAGATGTCAAAGGGACTAAAGGCTATCGCAACTATACTGGCAGTCTAGGGGGACAGTCGCAAGCCTGGTTCGTACGCATGGGTAGGGTAGCAAAGCCTGAAACCCTGTCAACACCGGCACCGCACGGGGCCTAAAGAGTGGTATTGACAGAAGTCCCTAGATGCGCAAAAACCTTGGTCTACGCTTTGACAAGGAATCAGAGGGTTATCTTCTCAGTCCAAGCCTCCATGCAGCCTTGTGCTTAACTTTTGTTTGAGAGGAGATTCCCAAATACAATCAACATATAAGAGGGTTAACCTATTGATTGGCCAACTACGTCTGAATTTTAACAATTGTGGAGAGTTGAAACTCCCTATCCCACAAGTCTAGCCTAAGCTAGTTGGTGTATGAGCCTATAAAATAAAACTTACTAATAATTTTTAAATTATATCGTTCATTTTAAAAGGTTGTTTTTAGTCAGAGGTAAATGGCATGAAATACTGTGATGTTATAGACTCGATAAGAAAAACAAATGATGTATAAAGCAAATTCCAAAGTAAATTGCAACTACATAAACCAAATTTCTTTTCTTTTTGCAAATATAAGCTAATGAAATTGAAACGAAATGTGAGAAAACTAAGAATTCTTTTATAATTTTTGAAATTTTATTTGAAAAATACTGAAAATAAAATGACTAAATGCAAAAGTATAAAATGTTTTTTTTCTTCACTTTTTCAAATTCTTCAAAAACTATAATGAAACTAAATGCGAATTTTGAGCAAGTTTGAATAATCAAAGCATATAATAAGTGAAATTAAGTATAAAGGACCCAGAATTATCTACTTCAACCAATCAGGAAGAAATACTTGGGAAAAACCTGACTTGGAGAAACTATTGAACCCAACAAGTCCACTAGATTCACAAAAGAACAAGTGATAAAATGACGCCACAAAATGTAGTACAGAGTATAAAGCATCTAAATCCCCGATCACTGACATATACACAAAGCAATGAACTTATAAACCAAGCAGGAGGACCACCTTCAAATCACAAGATGAAATAAATTCAAACAAAAAAGGCTCAAAGGCTTGAAAACAAGCAAACGGTGTGACACACAAGACTTTAGACTCACAGAGTCATGCCATCAATAGAAGACTTCCAAGCAAGCAAAAAACCAAAGAAGATGGGGAAAAGCAAAACCTACCCAATTTTTATGTTGCTACAGGATACACGCGACTGTGTATGCAGGAAACCCGCGTATGACAAGCGACTATCTTATAGAGCAACCCACGTATACAAGGTCCTATACGCGACTATGTACAACAACAACCAGCGTGTATAACTAAAATTGTTTCAACAAAAAAAGACTTGTAAAGGATTCTGGGCACACTACACTGTAAATCAAAATCAAGATAAAAAAGGGCCACACTCAGAATCATAATTAGAACAAATATTGGTAAAGAACCTATAGGATGAACCCACAGTAGGTTGGACTCCCCAACGGAGTTGCCAGTTCTGTTGTATAAGACAATACACCCTTGTAACTTAGGGTATGGGGTTAAAAAATTACTATTAGACTTGTAGACAATCAACTTTTATAGAAAATGGAATGAGAATAGGAAGAGATCTTGGCTTACCCGGTTTATGACGATTGATCCAAGCTTGGTCTTCTCTCGCTCCAATCCTCTCCAAAGCTTTTAGGGATGCTTCTCTTCACCTGCAAAGAGCCAATTCTTCAAGCAATATCTCATACATATATACATTAGAGGTTAGGTGAAAATCATATTAATAATATAATTGAACATATTCATTAAACCAATATACATGAGATAATCACAATACAAGATTGGAAGACGAATTCTCTTTATTAAGAAACAATGAATAGGTAAGAATACAACCCAGCTTCTAACACAAGGACTACTCTACAACTGAGGATGTTGTAATCTCACAAATCACATAGGGTTACCAATAATACATACTAAAACATACATACATAACAGAGACAAGAGATAAGAACAAGTAGATAAAATAACATATTATATTAACATGAGAGGGTCCATACAATGCAGAGAACTAAAGCGAGTTCTCATTTGGCTCAACAGCCTAATATATACGATTTACAAACAGTTACAAAATAACTACCTATCGATTTACTCAACCGACACGACCTTAGGTGGCCGACCTAATCTCTAATTAGTCGGTTGATCGACTAAGTTGACTATTGTTCAAGTCGACATACCGACTTGCTACTCCAACATCTCCCCCACAAACAAAAGGTTTCTTTGTCCCGAAGAAATAGGGAGGTGCCAAAATTTCCTTGTCTGTCTAAGTAGTCATTATTTTGTGCTTTGATCTTCATGGGCTGTGAAGTCTAATGGTCAGTGTTTTTTGTACGCAGACTTCGACAATTGCTGGGGTTGTCACTGCGAGGTGATGTTGAAAATCCATCCAACTCTGCAATATTTTCTGTATGTCGATGGCTAGTGTAGTCAGACTTGATAAGATTGACATTTTCTCTTGAATGGAAATTTCAGCTATTTTTCCCATGTCGGGACCCATAAACTGGTCCTTTTCCTCTGCTGTCTCTATGAGTCGTTTCATTTGTGGGCAGATGATTTCTACTTTTTCTAAGTTTGGGATGGCTTGATGCCACCACTGATGTGCTTCCCATTCAAGCTTCTGCAGTTTAGTTGTTTCAAGCACTATCTAATATTCAATTGTGCTTCTGAGTGCTTCGTCAGTACTTTTCCTCTTCTCGAGTGCTTGGATCTCTTGTCGGGTCTGCCTAGTTTGCTGATAGACTTGCCCGTAGTAAGCAAGACAGTCTCGCAGTACTTCTTCCATGATAACAAACTCCTCCATGTGATCTTGCAAGATTTTGTAGGCTTCTGAAAATGTTGTGTGTTGCTCCATCAGTAGTCGAACGGTTTCTTCTTTTTGTTCCTCTTTGGTGTCCTGAATTTGTGCTTGGAGCACCGACACCACGCTTTCAAATAGCTGATAAGCTCTTTCTAATGGTTTGTCGGTGTCGACCTCTATCGGTCTTGGTATGACAGACTGGACTAGGTTCCTACATTTGTTAAGGAACTTAACTTGTTCTTTTTCCTTATTGTCTAGCTCCTTAGGTCTGTGCTGGTTCCTTGTTTTTGCTTCGACTGCTAGTGATTCCAGTAGTTGTCCTAGCTCTAGATCTCTCAATTTGGTTACATCGACTGCAGTGGTCGACCCAAGTAGATTGATGTGGACCATTGCTAACTGTCCATGATGGTCCTTCTTCTTTTTCTCCTTCTTATTTTTGTGCTTCTTTGGTTCTGCTTGTTTCGGCACCTGTGTACCTACAAGAGTCGAGTCTGGATTGTCTGTTTGGTGTGCAGCACTGGTTGATGGTATTTCTGTTTGATTCAGTTGGATGTCTGCTGCATCTGGTTGTGCTTCTGGTTGGTTGGGTGCAAAGGGTTCAGAAGTGGATGCGATTGTTACTAATGGTGGAAGTAGTTCTAGTGCAACTAGTTGAATTAAGGGTTCTGAGTTAGGGGGTGGTGGTGATGGTGTTGGTGAATGGTCGGGTGTGATTGGGTTGGTGGAAGTGTGGTCGAGTGGTGGATTGTCGATCTAAGGAGGTGAGTCCAAGTCGGAGAACAATTGATCAATTTCTCGATTTATGTCCTCCATATTTTCTTCTTCCTCACCTCCGGTCGGTTCAGCAGCTAGTGGTTGGGGTTCAGGGTCGGTCTTAGTGATGGATGTGACCCGACGTGTGATAAATTCAGCTTCTTTGTCGGGGTTCCTTTAGAATGTCGAGCTGATTATTGCCACTGGCTTTGGCCTCTAGATTACTTGGCCAGGTTGGGAAACTGGTAGTCGGGATCCTCCGACTTCGAAAAGAGGTGCTTTGGTAGAGAGCTTTTGTACCTTGGTGAATATCTCAGGAAATTTTTTGATGTAAGCCTGGAGGCATCTGTCTTGGTCAAACTTTTCCTTCATAGCCTCTGACATAGCACTTTTGCATAAGCCGAGTGGGCTTATTGAAAGCTGTTCTAGTACTAACTCTTTTGTTATTTTTGTCAAAGACGGAGGTGGGGGTGTAGACACAAGATCTACAACATTTTCAGGCGTCGAAGTGTGTGTGATTTTCTCCTTCTTTGGTCGACTTTGTTGTGTCCCTGCCTCGACAAATTTCTAAAATTGGGTTTCGACTGGCACTTTGTTTGCTGTGGCATCTTCTATTATGTCGAAGGCCATAGCTTCCAGTTCCTCGTCATCATCTGAGGACTCTAGAAGGATAAGCTTGCGCTTACCTTTCCCTTTTGGTTGTTGTTGTATTCTTTTCCTTTTTCTTTTAGCTGCTATCTCCTTCGACAATTTGGTGATAATCTCTTTGGTGACAGCATACTCTGGATTTTCGGTTTCTATCCCTTCCGTTGGTCTTTGAGTCGGGATGAGATTTTCTTCAGCCGGATTGGTTTCCTACTATTCTCCATGTGTTTCCTCCCTTTGTGCCATCGGAGGCTTGATTATGATCTGTAGTCGACCTGTGCCTTCAACCGATGCCTCCTCCGACACAAAGGTATTGATGTATAGATTAAGTACATAATCCTCCTCCTTCTCTTGGTCTGTCAGCGGTTCCTCTATCGATAAGTTCGTTTCCTTTGCTTTTGCTGGTATTGGTATCTTTGTTCCCGCCTGTCGAGATAGTTCTCGAAAGATCGCTTCGATTGACGAATAATAGTCGAGGGTCTTTGCATTTGATTTGGCACCCTGCATGTACCACACCATGGTATGGTCGAGTTCTAGCTGAATGTGGGCCCTTTTAGGCAGACTTCATCGGATGTTCTAAGGAACCCTCCATCTGGTTGTACAGACTTTTAGCTGCTGGAGCCAGTTTTCCAACAACACTTTCCCATTCGCAAGCTCCTTCATTGTTCCTTTTTGGGAGAACGCTTTGAATCTCCACATATGGAATTTTGTCGGTTCTTGAAAATTTTTGTCTCCTTCAGGGAAAATAGCGAACATTACTATCCATAAGATAATTCCTCCTGTTTCTTGGAATTTCTCATAGATTTTTTTGATCATGTCTGCAACATACTCATCCCATCTATATATCTTTTCGTTGTTTGCAATGGTGTCTACTGCTTCCAACATATCTAGTTTGAGGTCGCTTCCACGGCCTGCCATTGTGAGTGTAATAGCTATGATTTTGGTCACAATCTATGGCGTTCAATGTGTTATGTGACCAATCATTAGTCCTTTCGAGTTTTTGCTCGATGCTGACCCTGTTAATTCTTCGACCAGTCCTTATTTTATACCGACTGGTACTGGGTCTCCTTTGTTTGATAGCCCTGTTAATTTGGAAATGACTTCCCCAAAGATGTCGACCGGTTGGTCGAAGTAAAATTGGTCGTTGTGGTACCAGCTTATGACAAACTTAACTGTTGTTTCTTTTGTGCCACCAAATCTAGCCATGAGCGACGCGTTGACATAATTTACAATGGAACTATGTTGTATTTTCTCTGCAGCTTGGGTAGGTTTCTTGTTGACGTACTCCTATTCTTTCATCTAGGCCCATAGTTTTTCCCATGAGCCTTCCTATACCTTAGCATTCTTAATGTTCTTTAATCTTCTCACTAATGGTGTCTCTGCAGTCTGTAATTCCTTTGTCTTGGCTGAGGCTCTGGTCTATTTTGGTTCCATCTTGTCGGTCTGGGGGTCGGTTTTACTACGGTGCTCTTGGTTTTCAGTCGTCTGGTTGCTATGATGATCTCTCTGTTTGAATTGTGGTGAATGATCCTTTGGTGGTTCAGTATTTATAGGGGATGCGTTGGATGTTCTTGTCGATGGGTGTATTAATGGCGGACGTGATGTTCCAGTTAGAACACTTGAGTGTGCGTTAATGGTGATTTGCTTTTGGCGCTCAAAGTCATGAATGCACGATGGGACTATCGAGGTCGTTGGTCGATGTCGGTTATGAAAATGGTCGATGGTGTTATGTTGATGGGCATGATGTCGGTTGTCGAAGTGGTGATTTCCTGTCATAGTTTTGTGTGTATAACGATACTATTAGCTTTTTGGATTTTTAGGTTTTATAGTTTTTGTTTAACCGTTATGGTCATTATATGCTTTTTTTTTTAAATGTGGTTGTTTTAGTTTCTGTAGTGTTTTAGTCGGGCTCCATTAATGAGTTTCCGAAATACTATGCATTGTAACGTCTTTAGTTGGACTGATCCATTGGCATGTATCTCTTCGACAACATAGGGTCCCATCCATTCTGTATGTAACTTTTTTGGTTTGCCTTTTACCTGACTATTGTATAGTAAAGCAAGGTCTCCTACTAACAGATTTTTATTCTTGATGTTTCTGTCGTGCCATGCCTTTTGTTGTTGTTTCTAAATTTCTTTATGTTGTATCATAATTAGTTGGTGTTGTTCAAGTTTACTTCGTTGTAATAGTCGGTTCTTTCTTCCTTGTTCGACAACGACATGTAAAATTTCTGCAGTACTAGGTGTCTGTTGTCAGAAGTGTAGTGGAACTACTGCTTCTTGTCCATAAACTAGTCAAAAGGGGGTTTGGTCAGTTGAACGTTTGTATGCTATTCTGTATGCCCATAATAATGTAGGTATCTTGTCATCCTAGTCATCTTTGTCCGCATTACATATTTTTGTTAATCCTTTTGTTAATTTTTTGTTAAATGCTTCAATTGCTCCATTCGACTGAGGATGGTATGATGTACTCTGACGATGGTCGATTTGGAACTGGTATGTTAGAGTTTTGATAGTTCTATTGATAAAGTGTGTTCCCTGGTCACTAATTAGGGTTAATGGACATCCAAATCTGGTAATGATATTCTCATAGATAAACTTAGCAGCTATCTCACTGGAACATGTGTCGACTGGTTCTGCCTCTGCCCATTTGGTTACATATTCGACTGCAGTTATTATGTACCTTGCACCTATTCTTTTTGCTGGTATAGGAAATGGTCCTATGAAGTCGATGGCCCAAATTTCAAATGTCAATATTGGGTTTACCGAGATCAGGGGCATTTATGTGCTAGGCAGGGGTTGACCTAGTCGTTGGCATCTATCACATTGGCTTACAAAGTTTTTGCAATCTTTGTGAAGTGTCGAACACCACAACCCCGATTGTTGGATTTTCTTTGTAGTTGTGTCTGATTGGAAATGTCCTCCTGCAGGTCCATAATGTGCTTCATGCATAATGTTGTTCCTTTCATGTTCTAGTACACACCTTCTAAGGATGTCGTCTAAACCCATTTTGTACATGAATCCATTTATGAGGCTATAAGGTGCAACTTTCATGGCTAAGATCTATTTCTTTTTGGTACTCATGCCTTTTGGTGCTTGTCCATCTTCTAAAAACTGAGCTATTTCCTCTAACTCTGCCGGGACTGCTTCTATTTGAAATAGATGTGCATCTGGTAAGTCGTCTTCGACTCCTGTCGGTTCCTCTCCTGTGTCGATTCGAGATAAATGGTCAGGATCGACATTTAACTTACCTGGTGTGACAACGACTTCGAACTCAAATTATTGGAATATAAGTAGCCATCGACAAATTCTTCCATGGTGTAGAGGCTTATTCAAAAGGTATTTTAATACCTGATGATCAATGTAAAAGATAAATGGATTAGCTAGGAGATAATGTCGATATTTTTGTAGTGCAAAGACCATTCCTAATGCTTCTCTTTTTGTCATCGAATAGTTTCGTTCGACTTTGTTTAGTTTCCTACTATTGTAAACTATTGGATAATCCATTCCATCATCTCCTGGCTGAGTTAGGATTGCTCCTATTGCTAGACCTGATGCATCGATGTGGACATGGAATTTAGTCGACCAGTTTGGAAACCTTAGGATTGGTGCTTCGACTAGTTTTATTTTTAGTTTTTCAAATGATATGTGACATTCCTCTGTCTAGTTGAAATATTTATCTTCCCTTAATAGTTCTTCTAGTGCATAGGTCATATCTGAATAATATCTTATGAATTTTCTGTAATAGCTTGTGTGGCCAAGTAACACCCTGACTTGTTTTGAGTTTACTTGTGGTTTGAGGTCGAGGATAATTTTGATTTTTGCCAAGTCGACCTTAATGCCTTCCTTATAGACATTGTGTCCTAACAATATCCCTATGGGAGTCACAAATATGCACTTCTTGATGTTTAAAGCTAACTGGATTTGTCGACATCTTTCCAACATAAGCCTTAGCCACTTACAATGATATTTTAACATGGAGTATATTGTCCAATCATCAAAGTATACTGCCATGGTTTTGTAAGTATATTCTTGGAATGTTTTGACCACAATTCTAGAGAATACTGCAGGTGCATTCTTTAATCTAAAAGGCATAACCTTGTAAGCAAATGAGCCAAATTCACATACAAATGTTGTCTTTTTCTGATCTTCTTTATCTATTGCCACTTGGTTATAACCTGAGAATCCATCTGTAAATGAGTAGCATTCATGTCCTGCAACTTTATTTAATATTTCATCTGCATAAGGAGTTGGAAATGGGTTTGTTAGTGTCACTTTATTTAGCTCCCTAAAGTCGACACAAATTCTTAATTTGGTCGGATGATGTTTCTTAGGTTGAACAACCGTTGGACTTGCCCATTCTGATTGGTCAATAGGGTAGATGATGCCTGCTGCAAGAATGCTATCAATCTTATTTTTTACTATCTCTTTGTATTTATGAGCTAGCTTATATGGCCTTTTCTTCACAGGTCGAATATCAAGTTTAGTGTCAATTTTCATTTCACCCTTTTTGTGGACTCAACCTTTGAGATCTGTATAATCTTGGGCAAATACATCCTGGAACTCTTTTAAGAGGTTCACTATTTCTGTTGTCTGCTCTTCACTCCAGTAGTCTCCAATCTTTGCCATTTTTGGTCGGTCATCATTTGAGATGTCGAATTCTCTAGTTTTGACCTTAGCATCTAGCCATTCTAGTGCTTTGGCTTCATTGATTGGTCGAATTCCTTCTTTAAACTGTGAGAATGTGGTAGGGAAGTCAGCTGCAGTCATTCGATCGGTATCATCCTTGTTGGTTGACCCAACTTTGAGTACTGTGCGAATAGGTTGGTCGTTTCAACATGGTTTGATTTCGATCTAAAGATTTTTCCTTCAGTATTTTCATTTTCTAACTGTAGTCTTGTCGACTGTGGCATTGTCCCGGTTTGTATATTGTTACAGTCCATTGTCTGTCAGTTATCTTTTAAGGGTTTGTTTTCTGTTGGCTGTATAAATTTGTGAATTTGCTTTGCTGTTTCGACCAAATTCTTATTTTGTGGTATAAAGTTGAAATCGTTGATAAAATTTTCTCTGAGTTCATTCCATAGGAATGTTTCACCTCGGGCTTCTTCCATCTTATACCATTTGTTTGGTAAGTCGGCGAGGGTTGATGGGAATAGATGTGGCCATGCACGTTCATCTTTGTACCCAAGTCTTCTCCATTCTTTTTCACATGTCTTAATATGGTCTTCTAGATTCTGTCCTTGAATCAAAATAGGTATTTAAGCTTGGTTGGTTAACTTATTTCCTCCAAACCTTTCTACAAAGTAAGTCGAAGTTGTTGTCCAGGTCTGCAGTCTTGTCTGATGGGTATCCCACCATCTAGCAGCTTGTCCTATAAAAGTCTCTACTAAACTTTGTAGTCGACCATGTTCACCAATATTTTTGGACACTTGTTCTGTGTGCATGATTGGTGATTCTCTTTCCTTATATATTGGTATTTGTGTATTATTTACATTTGTAGGTTTTAAAGTAGGGTATTCCCTAATTTTTTTCTCAAATATTTTTGGTACAATGGACACTATGAAGCACTGTTGGGTGGGATTTTTCTGTATTTTTTGGATAGTCCATCACCCTCTTGCTTGTGTTTCATAGTTCTCAACTTCCCAATCATATAATTCTGCATCTGAATTATATCATACTGAGTCTTGGTTTCCTAAATGAAGTTCTCCATAGATATTAGGTTCAGTATCTCATAGAGTTGTTGGATGTCGACTTCTTCATCGATAGGTTCAGTCCAAGGTTCTCCTTGGGATGGATGAATATGTACTATGAATTTTTGTCCGTTCCCTTTTAATTTGATTCTTTCTTTGTCCAAGGATATCAAGGCTTTCATTTTTCTCCCCCAAGATTGACCTACTAACGCTGGGAAGGAACTGGATCCTTCCTTAGGGTTAATAATTTCGAAGTTGAATTTAGTCGATATACCTTTTATCGTTGTGTCGACATTTTTCCAGACTCCAATAGGTTCAATTAGACCTTGGTCGACTAGTTTTAGGTATATACCTGACTCATATAGTCGAGGTTTGCCTAGTTGTTCCCAAGTGTCATGAGTCATGATGTTTACTTGTGATACGAAGTCTAGCACAACTTGTCGGACATGGTATCCTTCAATTTCTAGGTCGACAAGTGGGTCGGCATCACTTTTATCTTTTTGATTTAGAATACATATATTCTTTGTTTGTTTTTCGGTGTTGTTGTGTTTTATTTCATATAATAAGTCGATGAATTGAGATACTGAGTTATCTTTCTGTACTAGCTGTATTAATTCTTTTATTGTGTTATGTCGATTGTCGTTTGCTTCTTCCTGTCGTGCAAATTCTTTAAATACATTTGTTGCATCTTTATATGTTTGTTTTTCTTTAACTGGATCAAGGTAGACATTCTTTTCTTTTATTTTGCTGATTCGTGGGTTATCGCTTCCTGTTTTTGTCCCTTGTTGGGTTACAATATGCAAATTCTTTGTATTTATTACATCATTTTTTTGCACACACGACAAGACATTAACATTTTTCTTTTTATTTATTTTTTCTAGTATGGTAGAGCAATCCTCTAATGAGTGATCCCCTACTCCGCAACTAGTAAAAAATTTGAGGTCAGTTCTGTCCTTGTATGGACAGTCTGCATGCCAGTGTCCCTCCTTATAACATGTAAAACATTGGATGGGTCGACGTGGTCGGTTGTCTCGATTCCGAGAGAATCGACCTCGACCTCAATAGCCTACACGTCAATTGTCATACCGGCGCTCGTATCTTCGATCTTCGTATCTTTGATTATTTTGGTCGATTGGCACGTGGTTTTGCTCATTACTTTGTGCAACTGCATTGGTCTGATAGACTGCATGATAATTTTGTCGGTTCTTGAGATTCAGATGGAAGTCGGCCATGTTATGATTTTTAGTTTCGTAGATTGCACACCAAGATGCCTTGTCGTTCTTCATGTTGAACGGGCAATCTTTTGTCGAGTGGTCTCCATGCTCTTGGAAAATGTCGCAAAAACATTTAGTCTACATGAATCGAATGTCTTGTCGGTTGATTTCCTCTCGACAGGTGTCTTTTGAATGTTCGGCCATCGACCACTTCGTGCATCAGATATACCGACTTTTGAGGTCTAATTCTTTTAATGACTTCTGTATGCTCTCAAGCTTTTCTTCTAGTCTGTGATCGGTGGAGTATGCTAGTAGGTCCTCATCCATTTCTACTTGGAGAGCTTTTGTAAGTGCATCTTCGTAAGTATTGAATGTCTCCAGGCTTATGTGTCGACGAATTTTCTATGATAAACCTGCAAGAAACCACTGGATTAATAACTGTTCGTTAATAACATAGTCCAATTGTCTAAGAAGATATTTCCATTGTTTATCGTAATCGTGGACAGTTTCTCTTGGCTTCTGCGATGTCATTTTTAGTTTCTTTGTTGCCAGATGTTTTGCATCTGGAGTCTTAAAAAATGATAGGAATTGCGCTTTTACTTCAGCTTTGGTTGCTCGGGGGGTTCTTTCAGAAAAGGTCATGTACCAAGTTAATGCCATTTTCCTCAAGGCACCAACGAACTACGCCATCTGCCTATCTTCATCCGTAACTTGGTTAGCCTCCCACGTCAACTCACAAACGAACCAGTGTCATCTGGGGTCCTCATCACCCTCATATAGGGGAATGTGTGCTGACCCGTGACCCATGTCAGAGTCACTATTACTGCTTTCTTCAAGAGGTGGCGGTGGTGGTGTGGGCGGTGGGGTTATTTGCTTAGTCCTCTCTGTGGAACTGTTGATGCAACTCTCGTTCCCGTCGGTTGTTTTTGTCATTCCCTCTTCGACCAGCAGACGGTTACTGTCGATTTCTTCTATCGATGTCCAACTACAATTATTTGTCTGTAGTTCTGAATGTTCTATGTCTTCCAAAGCTGTATTTGGCAGGGGCGGTGCTCCTTCATGTGTCGGTAAAAGTAAGTGGATACTTCTGTTGGAGGGTACCACTTGAAGCGTAACCCAATTTCCTTCTTCTGGTCGACAGATAATTAGATGCCTACCAGTGTATATTTCGTCGTCTAGTCGACTCCATATACCAAAGTCACTAGCTCCTAGTCTGAGGTCCTCTTAGACAATAGCTTGTATCCGGGTGCGCGGATCTATCGGAGGTTTTACTTCCTGGGGAACTTCTAATTGGAGAGCTTCTCACTGCCCTATCCACAATTCTTCTTCCATAGGGGACGCCTCTTCTTCCATGCCTTCTTCTTGTCGGTCATGACCCGACTCCGACGGATCTCTTTCCTGGTCGGTCACCCTAGTACTCATTCCTCCTTCCAGCATTAAGGATCTTTCTCTTCTTTCTTCCCCACTTTGTAGCCTCCTCTCCCTCTCTATTTTCTGGAAGTCCTTCATACCTTTGTGTGACAATGTTTTCTCGATTTCCTTTTTAGGTTGACTTCTCATTACTGGTGATTGGTATCTCCTTTATTCGACTAGAATCCACTCCACTTTATTTCGACATATGACCAGCTACCCCCCCATAGCCTACCCGATGCTTTAGAAATCCCAGATAGTTCGGTCTACTTGCTTAGGAAGTATTCCCACTCCCTTTCGACAATGAACTTTTCCCACCTATTTTGTTTTTCCACCCAGTTAGGGTTTAATGGCTGTCCGTGAAGTGATGGATGGGGTTCGACAATATGACCCACTCCCTTCTCGATCAGGAACTTAAACAACAAGGTCAATAAGGAACACAAAAATTGCTCGGTGAGGTCTATGTAGAATTTATTCTTGACGGTTTCCACCGAAGTTCTGTCTTCTACTGCTTGCTCCTCACAGAATTCGTCGGCGATATTTTTGAACCACTCCGACAACTTTGTTCTTCCCCCGCAAAGCACTTTTTTTCTAGTAACTGTTGATCTTTAGTCTCTTCCGGCTTTTTCATCCAGGAGTTTCTTCAGACGTTAGGGCACTGATTCTACAAACTTCTCATGTGTCTCTGTAAAGAATCTTTATTTTGCTTGTGTAGTCATCAATCTATTTCTTCGTGCGTAATTTTGCAAATAATTTGCTACTTTATGCTTCCACCAGTCCTTAATCTCCTGTTCTGATATCATCTGCTTGCATACATCTCAGACATGTACTACCGGCAACGGAACCAATTTTGTAATCTCACAGATCACATAGGGTTACCAATAATACATACTAAAACATACATACATAACGGAGACGAGAGATAAGAACAAGTAGATAAAATAACAGATTATATTAACATGAGAGGGTCCATACAATGCAGAGAACAATGCAGATTATTCAAAGGTGACTTCAACAACCACTAACCTACTATCAAGCCAAGAAACCATGTTTAGATTGATATATAAATAAAATAGAATAAAAGTTAAAGAAAATCAAATAAGCGCGGTTTAAAATGAAAATCATAGGCACGGTATAAACTGTTTTGAGGGGTAGTTGCAACCTCTATCCCCAAACTAGTGACAGACAGAAAAAACATAAAACATCACAAAAAAACAATTTATATTGTAGTCAAATATCGCTAGAACGGTTGGTTTCGATGGGCCTCGTTTTTCGTGATGACCCAAGTTCGAACCCTAGAACAGGACCATTTGGGGGCGAGTGATGTTTCTAATCATTATCATTTCCAAAACGTGTACATATTTCCATGTTTCATGCAACTTAGCATGAAAATTGTACATGTTTCCAAGTTTCCAAAGAGTTTCCACATACAAATTAAAATGCTTTCATTGAATGACCATTTAAACATTCCATAAATAACCCAAGAATAGTAAACAAGTTCCAACAACATACAAAAGTGTAGATACAATGTAAATGACTAACTTATCAGCTAAATAAACAACAGTAATTTGTTTCCAACCAAGTGGAAATACAACAATATTTTGACCTATAGATCATTGTGGTTGATAGTTGCTAGTAAACAATAGAATTCATCCCGTTTTGGCATCTTCAAATCCCCACCACTGTATCCAATCTGTTGTAGCTGATTGTGGAAGGTGACTGAGGACATTTGCAGCTCCTTCTTAGGTGCTACATTCATAGAGAAGCAAGTTTATACTTTTAGTTCAACATACAAAAATGAAGAGTTTGTTGGAAAATTTGTAGAGTCTAGGAGAAATATACAACACATGTAGCCAAGCTTCCTGTCAACCCTGCAGCTTGACCTGAGTAAGTGTTAAATACCATATCCATACTTGGATATGGAACTCTAGATGTTATGTTCATTTGGTTCTGTGTTGGTAGATACAACCCACAAGAATATTAGGTTCCTCCAAATGGTCAAGGAATTCTAGGGGTGACCGTAGAAAATATTCAGAAGATATATAATAAGAATTGAACTAAGAAGCAAATACACAAGCTATTCAAATATTCTCAAGTCGTTTGTTTCAGAAATCCTAAAGCTTTGATTTGAATTTTATTTTATTAATCACCTTCTTTCCTAAACGTTGAACTTGCACACAATGTTTTGCACCTTCCTGCTAGTTTGTTTAACAATTGATCCTCCAGTTGTTAAACCAACTGATCTTGTTGGTATTGGATCATTATACATTGACATTGCAATTGTGCTTGCATGTCCTTGTGAATTCTTAAATGTAACTTTAAAACATATTTTCCATCCTCTCCTCACTACCATTTTGAGAAAATACCATGTCCCTCCAGTGTTGTACCTTGCTCAACATGAAACTTAATATAACCCTAAATTTACAAAGAATCATAGTTGATTTGAAGCAACATTTATTCTCCTGTGACATGCCATCCATAGTATGGGTTATGTAGATTACTTTCCTTACTATTTTGCATCCTTGAGGACATATCTTTTGCAAATATAAACTAGTAAAACTAAGCTAAAATCTACCTCCTAATATAGACTCAGATCTACTGTAAAAGTGTTGAAACAACCAAGAAAATATAAGAATTGATCTAGAATTGCCGTGCTTATCATCATGAAGACAAACTAGTGAATCCACCTAGAAGAACAAAATAACTACCATTGATATTAAGATATGTACCATTGGAAAGGAACTCTCAAAAAGCACATGCAATTTTAGGGGTATCATGCAACTTAAGCTTTCTGCCTCATTTTAAATGTGGTTAGCCTATTTTACCAAAGCTGGAGGTTGTTGACTTGATAAAAGATCAGGTGGATGGGTTTAGATCCACTAGTACCACCAAGCACTAGCATTGACTTCGCTTGAGGATTCAAGTATAGGCTAGATGAGGATCCATATGGGGTTACTAATGATGAGGATCCCATTATAGGGGAGGATTTTGTTGATGTGTAGTTATTTGTTGTAGATGTTATTTGGATATTGGAGGCAATTTAGGACCTTGATTTTT
>LPNX011094240.1:2784-32175 GCA_001517045.1 Pseudotsuga menziesii
ACGACACACGTTAGTTTTCAAGGATACATACATCGATTGTTTCTTATATAACTTTCGATTTCCATCACCATTTCTCATAAAAACTATATGGTGCACTAGACGAGATCAAGCTCTGTGATCTTATATTAAGAAATCAAGGATTTCATTAATTTTTGCCCCTAAAGTGTTGCACCCGCACATAAGGTTTTAATTTCAAGCTTTTCTGACTTCAATAATTAATAATAATAATAATAAATTCATGAAAATTTCCAAATAAATAGTGTTGCACTAGGCCCATATGTCCTTTATATGTCTGCAAGATTTTATCTCAAATGGACATCACTTACCTCATATATTGCTGCACCCGCACAAACATATATGTTAAGATGTGCTGAAAATTTGAAAACCCACTTTCACGGAAACTAATTTTATAATCATTTGCACACACTTTCTCTGCATAAACCCTATATATTATGAAAACTGATTCAATTACCTATATTTTCTCTTTTTACTTAATCTTCAAATAAGTTAGGGAAGTACCCCTAATTGTCACCTAAAATCAGAGTTTTCCGTTTATTTCAGTATTATATGGCATCTAAAGTGTCCTTAAAGGAGTCCATGATTGTGCATCAGCCCATCCATGAATAAATGTTTCGATCGTTGCAATGAATGTCCCAATGCAACAAAACCATTAAGAAATGCACTATTGAGGAATTTCGCAATCCAACATAGGTATTGATAAATGTCGTAAGTCGTAATGCAATATATTCCTTTATAAACGTCGAAATCCAACATAACTCTCGATGAATGTTGCAATGCGACAAAACCATTAAGGAATGTACAAAAATGGAATGTTTCAATCCAACGTAAGCATCAATGAATGTTGCAATGTGGTAAAGCCATTAAGGAATGTACCATGGATGAATGCGACAATGCAATATAACCCTTAAAAAATAACATAATGCGACATAATCCATAATGAATTTCAGAATGCAACATAACCATAATAAACATCATAATATGGCATAACCCTAATGAATGTTACAATGATGGACATCAAAAGTCACATTGAATTGCATATTATTAATGTGTCTCACTTGGGTATTGTTGATGGACGTCAAAAGTCACATTGAATGTCATATTATTAATGTGTCTCACTTGGGTATTGTTGATGGACATCAAAAGTCACATCGAATGTCATATTATTAATGTCTCACTTGGGTATTGTTGAAATGCAACATAATGACATAACCCTAATGAATGTTACAATGATGGACGTCAAAAGTCACATTGAATGTCATATTATTAATGTGTCTCACTTGGGTATTGTTGATGGACGTCAAAAGTCAAATTGAATGTCATATTATTAATGTGTCTCACTTGGGTATTGTTGAAATGCAACATAAATTTTCGGTGTCACAATGTATAACGTGTGACACAACATTATATGTTTTTCAAATTAATAATTTATGTTTTTTTTTTCAAATTTATAATTTGATTATTTACTTTCAATAAATGTTATAAATCAAATTTGAAACCTTATAATTATTCTTTAACTTTTCTATTAATTTATGTTATATAATAAAAGACAATTTCCAAGAATAACAAGATTATAAATATCACACCATTCTTAATTATTTTTTTTACAAATGAGATTAATTTAAACAAAGTATAAAAGTTTATTTTATACCATAAAGTTTCAAGAATAATTTTAATATATTAAAACTATGATGAATATTATTATCAATTTGGTAAAAAGAAAATCCTTTTATTTCTTATTTTAAAAAAAATAGTTAACTTTATTTGAAGTTATTCTCTTCATTTTCTAACAATCTAAAGAGTACATGAAATTTTTATACCATATAAAAGTTTATTTTATACCATAATGTTTCAAGAATAATTGTAATATATTAAAACTATGATGAATATTATTATCAATTTGGTAAAAAGAAAATCATTTTATTTCTTATATTAAAAAAAGTAGTTAACTTTATTTGAATTTATTCTCTTCATTTTCTAACAATCCAAAGAGTACATGAAATTTTTGCAAAAATAGTACTTAAACAAACATATTTTTTTATAATAAATTAATGTGAAAAAGCTAGAATATACATACAACTTGGATTATAAATTTAAGAGTGACAACAATTTTATTAAACTATAAATAACTACATAAATACTATATAAATTTTTTTTTCTAAAACTACATAATCTTTTTTGCAAATAGGATCATATACATAAATATAATTAACTTAAGGATAAGAGTGAACCTTGTTTTTATTGTTTTCGCATTCGGAACGATTTTTGATAGTGGATCGGAGGAATTGTCCTCTATGTCGTCAACGTTTCAGAAGAAAGTTGATAAGTGACCTGAAAATAATTCATATTCCACGAGGTATTTAAACTCTAGAGGAACAGTATCAGTAGGTTATCTTTAAGAAAAAATAATTGAAATGCCCAACGATATTTAAACACTCGATGAACAGTCTCTCAATTTTCAGCAGTTTAGGATTGTGTGCCTTACGGAATTGAAATATATGCAGAGCCCTTTCATTGGTATTGATGAGAGATGAGACATATGGAAATAGGCAACTTACAAAATGTATATAAAGACATTACAGAGATGTCTTTCACACTTAGAATGACAGACCTCTTCTGCGAGATCCATCTGCAATAGGCTGCCCGCGCCAGCGATGTATTTGACGATACTGGGGAACATAATTACCATACCCCCAAAGGCGTTGAAGGAGATGTTAATCGATGACCTTGTTTTTATTTTTATCACAATCGAAATGATTTTCGATACTGGATTTGAGGACTTGTCCTCTATGTCGCCGACGTTTCGAAAGGAAGTTGATAAGTGACCCGAAGAATAGTTTTTTCGATCATCGATGATTTAGTGGTTAATGTTTCCGATCCTTGATACATAACGATCCTGTGTTAGTTGCTTTCATTTTTTGACTCAAAAATAGAGTACTCTATCATAGAATGCATACACTTTTATGATTGCCTAGAAAAGGAGCATATTGGATTCAAGATCTGAAAACACATTGAATAAATAGAACCCTCATTTGTCATGGGTCCGAGTATCATTCCACCCAGTTGGATCAACAAACTGCAGCTGACCCTTCTCTTCTAACGATTAAAGTAGATTTGAACCTATATTTGAATGAAGAAGGAGCAAATAATACTGAGAGCAGCTCCATGTTTTAAAAGCTCATATTATGGAGGGGATCTAAATGCGACACAACCCTTGACAAAGATCACAATGCGACACAACCCTTGATGAATGTTGCTAATGTAACATAACCCGTGATAAACGTCACAATGCGACAGAATGCTTAATAAACACCCACTGTAACAAACCATGGCTTACCGTCCTAATGTGATATAACCCTCGATAACGTCACAGTGAAACGCAAACCTTGATAAACATCACAATGTGACATAACCCTTGAAAAATATCACAATGCGACATAACACTTAATAAACGCCCACTGTAACAAACCATGGCTTACCATCGTAATGTGATATAACCCTCGATAACGTCACAATGAAACACAAACCTTGATAAAAATCACAATGCGACATAACCCTTGACAAATATCACAATGCGACACAACCCTTGATGAATGTCGCTAATGTAACATAACCCGTGATAAACGTCACAATGCAACATAACGCTTAATTAACGCCCACTGTAACAAACCATGGCTTACCGTCGTAATGTGATATAACCCTCGATAACGTCACAGTGAAACGCAAACCTTGATAAACATCACAATGCGACATAACCCTTGACAAATATCACAATGAGATAGAACCCTTGATGAATGTCGCTAATGTAACATAACCCGTGATAAATGTAACAGTGTGACATAATGCCTAATAAACACCCACTGTAACAAACCATGGCTTACCGTCGTAATGTGATATAACCCTCGATAACATCACAGTGAAACGCAAACCTTGATAAACATCACAATGCGACATAACCCTTGACAAATATCACAATGCGACAGAACCCTTGATGAATGTCGCTAATGTAACATAACCTGTGATAAACGTCACAATGTGACATGATGCTTAATAAATGCCCACTGTAACAAACCATGTCTTACCGTCGTAATGTGATATAACCCTCAATAACATCACAGTGAACGCAAACCTTGATAAACATCACAATGCGACATAACGCTTAATAAAGACCCATTGTAACAAACCATGGCTTACCGTCGTAATGTGATATAACCCTCGATAACGTCACAGTGAAACGCAAACCTTGATAAACATCACAATGCGACATAACCCTTGACAAATATCACAATGCGACACAACCCTTGATGAATGTCGCTAATGTAACATAACCCATGATAAATGTTACAATGTGACAAAACGCTTAATAAACGCCCACTGTAACAAACCATGGCTTATCGTCGTAATGTAATATAACCCTCGATAACGTCACAGTGAAACGCAAACCTTGATAAACATCAGAATGCGACATAACCCTTGACAAATATCACAATGCGACAGAACCCTTGATGAATGTCGCTAATGTAACATAACCCGTTATAAACGTCACAATGCGACATAACGCTTAATAAACGCCCACTATAACAAACCATGGCTTGTCGTCGTAATGTGATATAACCCTCGATAACGTCACAGTGAAACGTAAACCTTGATAAACATCACAATGCGACATAACCCTTGACAAATATCACAATGGGACATAACCCTTGATGAATGTCGCTAATGTAACATAACCCATGATAAACGTCACAATGCGACATAAGGCTTATTAAACGGCCACTGTAACAAACTATGGCTTAACATCGTAATGTGATAAAACCCTCGATAACATAACCCATGATAAACGTCACAATGCGACATAACGCTTATTAAATGCCCACTATCACACTATTAATGTGTCACATCTTTGGTTGTGTTGACATACCAACCATGCACTGTAGCAAACCATGGCTTAACGTCGTAATGTGATATAACATTGAAGATAGAATATACTGCGCTGATGAAAATTCCAGTATTTACTTATCCATACAATTTGCTTTTCAGGCCTCTTCAGCGTGGTCCTCCAATGGCATATCAGCTATTCATATGGAGAGCTCGAGATTTCAGAGTGAATAACTCCATGGCTTGAGATTTTAGAGTGAATAAATCCAAGATAAGCTCAAGTCCGTTAAATACTTTCCGAAAACATTTAGCTCCACCACCACATCTCCTAACAGAATCCTCGGCAGCTAACAGACTCGTCGCTGAAGATATGCTCTATCTCCTCCACGTCTCCTAACAGGCTAGTCGGCAGCTAACGATTCTGCCACCACATCTCTTAACAAATTCCTTGGAAACTAACAGACTCATCACGCGATCTGCTCTATCTCCTCCATGTGCTCACCGGCAGCTAATGACTCCTCACACGCGTAATCATCTCCTAACAAACTCCTAACTCTACAGCTAGTTAGGAGTGTTAAAAGATCAGACGATTGGAATGATCTTGAGCATCCACTTGGTGGGATTTGCACGATCTTGATGATCTGCTCAAGTAAGTCCATCCCCCAAAAATACCATTGATATTTACGCCCACTATAACAAACCATGGCGTAATGTTGTAATGTGATATAACCCTTGATATCATCACAGTGAAACATAAACCTTGATAAACTTCGTAGTGCGACATAACCCTTGACAAATATCATAATGTGACATAACCCTTGATGAATGTCGCTAAAGTAACATAACCCGTGATAAACGTCACAATCCGACATAACGCTTATTAAACGCCCACTATCACATTATTAATGTGTCACATCTTTGGTTGTGTTGACATACCAACCAAGCACTGTAACAAACCATGGCTTAACGTCGTAATGTGATATAACATGAACTCTAACATCATAGTGAAACGTAAACCTTGGCAAATATCACAACACGACATAACATTCTACATTACTAGTTTAAACCATTTCTTTTGTCAAACGACTATATATATATATCAAGAAAATTATTACAACATGATGGTGAATAATGTGAGATAAGCATTGAGGAATGATGAATTTTAATATCCATGAATAAATGTTTCAATCGTTGCGATGAATGTCCCAATGCAACAAAGCCATTAAAGAATGTACCATGGATGAATGTCACAATGTAGTATAATCCTTAATAAAAACAGAATGCAACATAATCCATAATGAATGACAAAATGCAACATAACCATAATAAACATCAAAATATGGCATAACCCTTGATGAATGTCACAATGATTGACGTCAAAACTTACATTATGAATGTGTCATATATTGGGTTGTGTGGGATGAAAGGAGCGTTTATGCGGCAGAATCATGATAAGACATCATGACGCGTGCCTAGTGGTTATCTATCTTCCCTTAAGCAGTTACGTAGAAGCGAAATGATACATGTCGGGTATCTTTTGTTCCTGGTGATTAAGCTTAAGCTGGAATTGCATAGAATGATATTAAAACTACTGCGAACATTAGCGAATGTTTAATGAAACAAACCAACCAAGAGTACACAGGTAGAGTTTACAAGTTGAATTGTTAGAATAAGAATTGTTAATGTGACAGTTTATCTGCCCAAACATAAGCATAAACATATCTAACAATTTACAAACACGATTTAGCAAGCCAGTGATCTTTCCTTAAGATTATTGGTCTAAGAACCAACAAAATCACAGTACTATTTGTCATGCATATTACCTTATACGGTAAATGGTATTGTTAGATATTGAGCTACAAACTATGATTCCAATTAGTGCCAGCTCCTCGAGAGCTTGACAGTGTTAGTATGGGGTCTTTCTAGTTTTCAGACATGGAGATTGAAACATACATTCATATACAATCCAATTCAACGGAATATACATATAATAATATGTTAGGTAGTGAAGGTTACATGAAGAAGTGAGAATGGAGATTCCTTTTTTGGAATAATTAACCGTAAAAAGCTGCACATATTGTAATGGTAAAAACTCGTGAACATGGGTTAATATAGTTCAGGCGGCCTGATGGATGTGACGCTGCTGATGATCTGAAGCTGCAGTGCCCTCACCCGACCGAAGAATGTCTGGGTGTAATGTCATCTTCAGCAGCGAGTCTCTCAATTGCTCTACTCCTGCTTGCATTACATCCTTATCCCTCAACTGAAAGGAAACCGTAAATTTGTCAGAAGAATAATAGCCAAACACGAGAATAATTTTATTTAACCAGAAAGAAAAAAAATTCATGCACAGAAACTTGCCTCTGCATTGAAGACATTCAAGACCAGGCCTCTGAAGGAAGTGATATTGGCGTTTAGGATGTCGAGACCCAGAGCATCCATTGCTTGCATTAATCTAACAAAACCACCCACTCGCTTTTCACTGAATATTCTCAGGTTGAAAACATGTGCATCAACCTGGCTTACCTCAATCTACAAATCAATTGAACCTATCATTTAGAGAGTTCAAGAATCACTGGATCAGTTTGTGTAATCCCATCAAATAACAACACCAGAACATAAACTTTAAAAATCACAAAGTTCAAGAATCTATGTATATATTTATTTGTCGAGTTTTTGGTTACTGTAAAATATTCACCTGCATGGTTTGGACAGTTTCTTCAGTTGCATTGCCTGGACCTTTGGTCAGATCTGTCTTACCGGAGCATCTGGCATGGGCTTCCTCATCTAGGGCCACCACGGATCGCACCGCATCAATACAAATTGTATAAGGGCCGCGTTCTCTGCGACCTACCAAATTGAACAAAGAAAAGGGAATTAGATAATCAAAGAGTAGTTGAATGTAGTTGTTATTTCCCGAATCCACAATCGAATCACCAAAAACAAACAGAGCAGGCACTTTGGCTGTAACGTTGCTTAATCCTCCACTAGCCTCTGCTATTGCAACATTGATAATCTTTGCAGGTGACTAAAGGCTGCAACATTGATAGACTGCGGCATTGATAATCTTTGACAGGAAGTAAAGACTGTGTGTGTAGAACTATCTCCCGATCGGTGCGGGAGATAACAAACCGATTCATAACCGTTTCCTAATAGACTCGTAAATCAGCAATCGGTGGCTAACAGTCTTCTAATAGACTCGTCGCGATCTGCTCTATCTCCTCCACGTGCTCGCCGGCAGCTAACGACTCCTCACGCGCTTAATCATCTCTTAACAAACTCCTAATTCTATGCCTAGTTAGGAGTGTTAAAAGATCAGACGATTGGGATGATCTTGAGCATCCACTTGGCGGGATTTGCAGGATCTTGATGATCCGCTCAAGCAAGTCCATCCCCCAAAATACCATTGATATATGCCTATCGGCGTAATTTAATTCTGAATTTCGAATCGTGGGCGGCAGAAGCACATTCGAGTAAGTCTCTAGCGCTATCATTAAAGATGGATATGCTGATGAATTCAACAGAGTCCACACAGTCGGTAAACACGGTCGCCATTTAAATAATTTTCTATAACAGCGAAAAAACTTTAGCCATTTTTGACATCAACTCACCAACCAACAGAGTACACCATTACGCATGTGGCTTCTCAGATGACGCAGACAAAAATAACAGAGATATTGGATATAGTATTAGTGAATTCAATTCATTCCAGAGTGGGCAATTGACATCAGCCTACTCATCACCACAGTACAGAAATAAGGCCTGAAATGTTTTATGTCATAACAGTTGTGAATATTAAAAAGAGCAAAGCTATTTTGTTTGTTTTCTGTGAAAATTTATCTGAAACCACTGTAACGTCTTCCATTGCATCTGGACTGGTTCGTGCACTCCGTGCACACTATTAGATTTCCACTATAACCCCACTATACTTGTTTTTTAAGATTACTTTTATTCTCCACCATCTTTCCTTTTGACCTTTGATTAAAAAATAATTGAAGATTCTTGTATCAGTGGCTAGAGTTGGTTTATTCTCTGCTCATATTTTTTGGATGCACCATGATAGTGCTTGATTTGATCTGTACGATGTCTCTGTCCTTGCTTTATATAAGCACATGATGCAAGTGCTGAATTAGTTTTTAATTCCTTTTCATTCACATATAAAGTTTGTGATTGATTAGATAGGTACGATGCTTTGTCCTGGAATTATATAAGTACCTGACGCTATAATACAAGTGGTGATAGCTTATAGTGAGTTTTTTTTATTTTTTTCCGTCCCTTCAACCATGGGATGATGGCAGAGTTGGTTCCAAATTCCAATGCATGGTGTTCGAGTAATTAAGATTAATATTTTCAAGTAAAGTGTCCAAGTAATTAATATTAATATTTTCACATATATAATAAAACAAAAGTTAAATAATGTTTTTCCAAGTATAAATTATCAAATGAAAATGTTTATGAATGAGTAACAGGCTCAAAAATGTTTATGAATGAGTGATAGGCTCAAAAAAAAGCAGGTGCTTGAGGGATAGTTAGTTTTTTATCTCATGGGAAATATAGTTGGGAATTAAAGAAAAAAAATCAATTAACAGAATGGTCATAAGGTCTTACTATAAAAAGGGCAACATCAACATCAACATCAGATGTAAAAGAATATATTGAAGGATGATCTTCCTCGCTTCCAAAACAAAATCGGATTTTCTTCACATTCTTGGGGAAAATAATGGGGAATTCGATCTTCTTGCAAACAAAAGAGCCACTTTGGAGCCACATTTTGTGAATTTTGCCAATGGTGAAATCAAGTACCAAGCCATCCTTTGACTCTTTTTGCCCAGAGGCTAAGGTCTTTGTCTTTTTCGCGGGACCCTAGATTTTCCTTTCAATCTCTCGTTATCTTTCCCATAGATGTTGTAGGACACTTGGTTGGACGCATGCATCAAGCCACTCGATCACAAGTAAAGGATATTATGACGAAGGGACTTTGCATTTAGGTATTTCCTCTGTCTTTAGCGTTCCCACATGCGATATGGACACTGATTGTTATCTTCCCAAGTGGTGACAGAGACTTCTTAACCAAGACTGAAATAGAGCCCGACTCAACTCAGAGTTTACTGCTCTGACTTCTTCCGAGATAGACATTTACCTCCATTGTTTCTCGTCAGGCGATTCTTCTGAGATGGGTTCAGAGCGACATAATGAGAGAGGCTGGTATGCAGGCTTTCATAGTTTTAAGGATGGTATCGATGATTTTAAACTGCATTTGTACAGGGTGTATGAGGCTGTATGTGGAGGTCTCAATAAAAACAAAGAAATCTCCACTGATATTGGCTATGTTATCAACAAGCTCTACTATCAAGACTCGTGGGTAGATGATTTGGAAAGGGACATTCATGAACTCATGGAAAAATAGACATGCTAACAAAGGAATTGATGAAGACGATTATTTTGTCTCAAAGGCAGTCATTTTCAACCAATAGACTTTAGAGTGTTGCCCATGGAAGATGTCTCGGTCTGGCCATCCCCATGTATGGAAGGCATGAAAAGAAGTAGGCCTAGTCTTTGCTTTTTCTGTAACTGTTTTTTTGTATTTTACTTAATCTCTAGTTCATCAAGGTCTATCCCTCTTCAAGTATGACTAACTATAGGAATAAAATCATATTTTTTTGTAAATCTCGGAAAATTCTAAACACAATCTTTTCAGATATGGTGTATGCTGATAACAAACAATGTGCAAGTTTTTTGTAATCCATAGTTGTGTACAACATTTTTTCTATAATGAAAATTTTTCCAATTTCTGTTAAAAAAAAAGAGTGATATACACAAATTAGCAAACAAAAAAAATTATAATGTTTAAAAATATAAAATCATAATGTTTAAGTATTAATAAATTAAGATTTATAAATAGATAGATATTTTAATATAAATAAACTGTAAATGAAGTGATTGAAAAAAATATTATTATAATCCCCTCTAATTTCAAATCTTACTATAGAATAATAAAATTGGCTAAAAAGATTTTCTCTGCTTTTCCCTCTTTAATGTTTTACCTATCTTACTTTTATGTGTATAGCATAATAAAATTGGCTAAAAAGATTTTCTCTACTTTTCCCTCTTTGATGTTTTACCTATCTTACTTTTATGTGTAATGTAATTAATCTAAATACGATTGACAATCAAACTTAATAAAGACAACTATGATTATCCTTTAATTTAAATAATCTCCATTCTTTTAGATAAATAGAAAGAGAAAGGGTAATGGGAATTTTCCTTTCACCAACTCTTTTTAATTGGATTGAAAATTTATAAGAGGCCAACATGAACCTCATATACCACAAGGAGTCACATGGAAGGAGTCACATGGGTTCCAATAGTACACTTGAGCCTTAAGTTTTTCCAACTCAAAATCATGAAAAAAGGGCCAAAAATAAATGCAAGGACTTTATCTTAGAAGATAGGAAATTTTTGTGACATTATTTTTTCCATTGCATTCCTAAATGATGTAGAAAAAAAACACAAAATATCTAAGGAATGAACATGATTTTTTCTAAATATTAAAATAAAATTAAGAAAGAGGTTCAACTTAAGTGAATGTAATCATTTCAAAGTTACAAAGGAATCCATAGTCCTTATTCATAGGTGTTAGATGTTACACTGGATCTAATCAATAGAGGCACCTTAAGCCATCAATCCAAAGGAATAGATCATGCTATATTATGTTTATTCTTGTATGCATGAAAGTGTTTTATCTTAGACCATTACTCATAATTATATAAATAAACATAAAAAGTATCTAGATATATTCATTAGAACCTAAATGTTGAAATCTGAACCATATTCCTCAATGGTCATTGGGTCGTTTTCTACTTCCAACATATCTAGATATACCCCATAGAAAAAAAAAGGGTGGCAATGATAAATAATTGGAAACAAGAAAAGGAACTAAATATCTAAGTTTTGAAAAATTGCAATCTTATTTTTTGGTAGCCATGATATGGTTAAAGAATCTTTTACCATTCCATCCACTACGGCCAGCATATGTTGCAAATTTTTTGTTTTGGTCTACACGAGATATAATGTTGTAAAATACATTAAAAACAAAACCGAGTGTTGAGCTAAATTTAGAGCTCTATGAAATTTCAAACTTTTAACTTTCTAGGATACTTATAATCTATAGCTAACAATGTTTGTGCAATGTTTCCTTGTCCTTGATGTCTTCTATTGTTCTCCAACCACTTCCGATTTTTCGAGCTCTACAAGTGGGAAAAACATCCAATCCCCTAAATTAAAATAATTATAGGATCATCATATGTAAACCCATCATATAACAAAACACTTTGAGCAAGGAATGCCACCTACCATTCACATAGGAATCGATTTGATCTTGGTTATCTAGAGAATGAAATGTAAGTAAAAATATAGAGGGAAACACACACACAAAGATATTTCAGGGAATATAGTAGTATAGTGAAACCCAAATTCTATTAATGAATGAAATAGAAAAAGTTTGTAAACTGCAATGAAATACAAAGTAGCTAGACTAGTGGTTTCTTATCTATAAAAAGAGATATTGTTGGTGGTACTCATTCATGAGAATATATTGCAAGAGTCCAAAAGTTCATTTTAACATCAATTATGAAAATGCTATGAGGGAAAACCCTAATTTGGGGAGATGAAGTGATAAAAATAATGTTGACCTTGAAGGAGTCTAGTTGATACATCAACTTCCCAAGGTTGCAACTTCTAGATAATTACTCTATTCAGGATGCATGATATCCCATTAGCAATATCTTGATGAGTAAAACAATTTCAATCATTACTTAGGTAAAAAAACTGGCAACCCTAATATCTTATAGGGCCAAAAAACATTATTCAGGGCCTAAAAATGCATTGAAAGATAAGACCTATAAAATTGTAGAAACACTACAAAGATGTGGGTCCGTTCTAAATCAATGGAATAGGTGTGTAGCCACTATTTTCCTCTTGGATCAATCATACCCCCTAGGGAGAAATGGTCCCCATTGCATCAAGTTCCTCCATTAAATGGTGAAACTTCTATTGAGTTTGACTCTTAATGAGCCAATTTCCCTAGTGAAGAAGTTGGTCTTCTTTAATGACCCAATATAGTTGGATATTCTACTGGTAGGTTCACTTCATCTTGGTGTCCATTATTCAATTGAATATCACCTACTCAATGCAATTCAGATTGAATTTTGTAGGGTCCAAGTTCTTAACCACCTTTGAGGTGTCCAAGAGAGGTGGAAAATATGATCGAAGCAACTTCACATTAAATACATGGTGCAAGTCAAGGAAACACGGAATACTTAATTCAAAATAATTCTCATCCATATCCTTGGGTATGGTGTAAAACACATATTCGGGAAGGTGCATATCTGATTGGGGTCATATGATGAGATTTTTCTGCACATGTAGCCAGACCTTATCTCCCACTTGAAACTTGTGTGGAAGCCAATAGTAATCATAGCATTTCTTGTACTTGGCATTATCTTTCTCTAGAATATCATGAACTTGTTGTCAGATGTGCTACATCTATTGAACAAATTTGGCTACCCAATCAGCCTCAATTTGAACATGGGAGGAATTTTCTTGTGTAAATGCAGTTGGAATCTCTACCTCAATTGGGGATAATAGTTGGAACCCTAAGCACACTTGAAGAAGGGTTGTGGCCATAAAGATATGAAAGGATCTATTGTAGCTATGTTGAACATAAGGAAGGATCTAATCCCATGTGTGTGGATGTTTGGTTTTGTACATTTTAAGGATATGTGTAAGTGTCTGGTTGACTACCTCTGCCTTTCCATTAGTTTATGTTGAACTCACGATTTTCATTAGACCAAAACCCGCAAGTGTTAATCTCCACCACAGTCACCAGAGTTGGGATCTCGGGAGGCAATTAGTCCATGTCATGAAACTCATGGGGAGCATTGAACCCAATATCCAACAATATTCCCCCCAACGCAAACCAGGTGAGTTTCAAAACCTTGTCATGTTGCTCTAATACCATTTGTTGAACTCATGCTTATTTTTAGACTAAAACCCATAGGTGTTAATATTCGCCACAATCGCCTGAGTTAGGATCTCGGGAGGTGATTAGTCCATGTCACAAAACTCACGGGGAGCACTGAACCCAATTCCCAACAGTTTGGGAGTGGAAGGAAATCGGTTTGGCCATCATTTTTTCCATTATTGACCATAGTCTGCAATGGAAAATAGTCAAGAGCCTAGTATCTCAATATGAAATAATAGTCCGTGGGAGCTCAAATGAACCTAAACACACTCAAAGAATATCTTAATAGTGGAATCTATTGTGATGCTCCTTTTTTAAGGAATTAAAATGGTTATCTTAGATAATTGGTCAACAACCACAAATACACGGTCATTGACATGCTTAGTTGAAGATAGAACCAACAGGTAGTCCATGGAGATGAAATCCTAAGATTTATCTTAGGTAGGAAGAGGAGTGTAAAACATCTACATCTTGATGGCAAGTTTGTCATTGACATAGGTGATGCATGACTTGATATCCCCATCGATGTTTTATTGAATATTTGTCCAATAAAAGTATTTTTTCAATACTATCATTTTCTTCTCCATGTACAAGTTCCCTAACACTTAACTTTAATGCACCTCCAAAATCATCTTCTCACACTCACTTGAAGGAACACAAAGGTGGTCTCAATGACATATAATTTCATCTTGGATATGAAAGTATGAGACTAGTTTACATGCATGCAATTTCTGATAGGTATTAATAAATTCAGGGTCACTATCATACAATTGAGGCCACCTAGAGATATCATGTCCATAAGAGTTGAGAAGATAGTCAAAACTACAATTGGAGGTTGACTGATGTAGTATAGAAAGTAACTTATTATGGCCTTCTTGTACTTGATATTTAGGTGGAACTATTGAATATATGTGGAACACTTCTAATGGTGGTGATTTTATAACTTTCCATACATTTTCATGAACTATATGGGCTTGTGATCAGTATGGATGAACATTTCATTTCCTTGGATGTAATGTTTCCATTGGTGACATGACTACACTATGGAGTACATATCATTGTCATAGGCGAGGTACCTACAAACTACATCAAAGAGTGTATGGATGTGATATTAGGTTGTTGAATTCTTTTAGTGAGTGAGGGATATACCACTAAGAATAATTAGAAGAATTTGTATCAATATCAAAGAGTTGTTACATGTCCGGTAGGGTGAGTGTTGGTGCTGAAAAAATGAGATGTTTTAAATAGTTGAATGCTTTATGTTGTGACTTTGACCAAATGAAATTGGATTTATCTCCACCCTTGGTCACTTAGCTTAAGGGATAATTGATATGATAGAACCCCAACATGATCCTGTGATAGAAGTTTGCAAAGTCCAAGAAACTATGGACTTCGGTGAGAGTTGTTGGATCCAACCAATCACAAATGACCTCGATCTTGGCTAGATGCACATGTGCACCATGATAATAAATCATGCATCATAGATACTAAATTTTTTGTATGTTGAATGTGTATTTCTCCATGTTGGATTATAAATTGTCTTGTTGCTAGGTGCTCATGATTTATTGAATGTACTGCAAATGTTTTACCCAAGTTTTACTAAAGATTAGGATATTATCCAAATGTCTAAACTATTAACCATAAAAGAATTTTTGAATAGCCAGAAAATCATCCATCATCCTCATGAACTTTTTTGGAGTGTTAGTCAAGTTAACATACATGACCAACCACTCAAAAAGGACTTCTTTATATTTTAAGGTTGTCTTCCATATATTAGTTTACTGAATGGGTACCTAGTGGTATCCTGACTTATAATCAATCTTACTAAAAATCTTGGGACCCTTGAGTTGATCAAGAAAATCATCAATTAAAGGAATTAAATATTGATTCTTGACTGTAATTTTGTTCATATATCTGTAATCAATACAAATTCTCCATGTTCCATCCTAATTCTACACCAACACAATTAGGATCTCGTGACTTGTTGATTGTGGCCCTTTTGGATGAACTCATGAATCTAACATTTGATTTTTTTAATTCGAGAGAAGAGAGTGTCTATATACTAGGCCATTAGGAAGATGATATCCATGTATAAAACAAATTGAATGATTGACCTAGATGGAGTGAAGGGGAAACCCTATAGGTGAAATGAAGATATCTTGTCCACGTGATTCTTTTATGTAGAGGGACCCTCAATAGAGGTTGTGTTAGTTGTAGTGATCTTATACTCACCGTCTAACTAAATCATGAAGAGTACAAATTTGTTGTCCTAAGATATTACCTCCCTGCATTGTTTTCCTAATATCGAAGAAATTGTGGTAGTTGGAACTACCTCTTGTATCTTATAGGGGTGTCCTCCTAAAGTAACAATGTTATTACAAGACCTAGACTCATAAATAGAATGATGTTTCCACATATAAGGTTTTCATAAAATAACATCACAAACTTAAGTGAGGCAACATCACACAATATCTTATATCAAAATGGCTTGATGTTGTAATGAAGGAGACATTGTTGTTTAACAAGGATGTATAATTCCTGACTCAACCATTGTTAGTAGTTGCAGTCTTCTAATGAACATATTAGTTCGATGAAAAATGAACCTCCTAAAGAAATTGATCAAAATTGTCATATAGGTAATTTATACTATTTCATTTTTATCGAAGGTGCGAAGGGTTATTTCACTTTTATGAAAGCTACCTTGAATATATATTTTATATTAAAATCAATTTAAGAAGACAAAGTTTGATGTAGTGTTTCCACCCAAAATAAAAAAGAAAATTAAATAGACTTTCCATCTTAAAAGTTATTTGACCCAACTTTTCATGTTGTATAGTATTATTATAATTTACTATTATTATATATTATTTTTAATATTAATTACTATTATATAGTACTTATAATATTAGCTACTATTATTTATTAATTAAATATTAATATTAGTTATGAAATTAGTTAAAATTTATTGACCCCCAACTTTTTTTAGGTGGCTAACTCGACGGGGACATCGAGTGAAACCCCTCCATAGCCATCCAAGGATTTGACCCCAAGACCCTCTTCTATCTTAAACAACTCTTAACCACTTGAGCTACTAACCCAACGTTTACCATTATTATAAAATAATATTATTATACATTAGTTATAATATTAATTACTATTACTATTATATATTAGTAATGTATTACCTAAATTGTGAATGGGTATATTATTTAAAATTTATTGGACCTAACTTTTGATGGTTATTTTGAAATAGTAATTGTAATATAATATTATTATATATTATTTATAATATAAATTAGTATTATTATTATATATTAATTGTGTATTATATATTAGTTAAAAGTTAGTTTACCCAACTTTTAATGGTTATTATAACATATTAATTATAATATAATATTTTTATTATATTAATTACTATTCATATTATTTATTATTTATTGGTCATCTATTACCTAGAACATGGATGTGTATATTAGTTATAATATTATTTTAAAATTTTATTATTAAATATTAATTATAACATTAATTACTATTACTAAATATTATATATTCACCATGTATTACCTAAAACATGAATGGGCATATTAGTTATGATATTAGTTACTATTTTATATTAGTTATGATATTAGTTAACTTTATTGGACCCACTAATAATATTATATATTAGTTACGATATTAATTATCTTTACAATTATATATCATATATAGGTCATGTATTACCTAAAATCGTTGAGCATATTAATTTCATTTTCAATATCCATAATTGTAGTGGGCAGACCCACCTATCCCTAAATCATATAATAAAAAATTGTTTAAGACCTATACCACATTTGAATTTTAAAGCAATTTCATTAGCTAATACATGATGACATGGAATTTGAATTAAAGTACATTTAAAGACCCGTTTTAAGTTGAAATTTTCTCTAAATCTTGATCAAGATCATGCTCTTCTAGCTATTACTAATGATAATTAAATGTAGTTGAGTCCTACTTACTCACATCTTTGAATGGAATAGGAGATCATATTTATATTACTCCTTTATCGCTTCTATTTGGGCCTTTGCAGTCTCAATGGTAACATTAGGTTCTGCATCAATGATATGTTTTTCCTTATCTAGTTTTTATTTAGAGTTTGATCTAGTTTTAAAATTTGAGGCTTTCATCTTTTCTAGCGATTACTACTTAAAGAAACATTCATCAATGTTGTGCTAGAGTATTTTCTATAATTCATGCCACTTTCTAGTAACATTCTTCAAATTCTCATTGCCCTTCATTGCATGTGGTTTGGAATAGTAATTGGAAGGTTGGTTATCCTTGCTATGTCCTTTGTTCTATGAGTTAGGGACACCTTTACCATGCTTATTTTGTGGTTTATTTTCAAACCCAAACTCCCACTTATGTTGTTGCTTAATTTTTTTCTTGATTTTAACACTATAACAATAACATGCTCCTAAAGAGGTGATGCCCAAAAAATGCATGTATGTTTGATGTACCTACGTAGGCTACTTAAGTACTGTGTATCTAAGTTTTGTTCAAAGTCTTTGATACACAAATTTTAGTGCAAGGTATGGAAGATATTGGTGATTTTGGGAATCATATGGTCTCCCTTCTTGTGCATTTTTTCCATCTCATGTAGTGCTCATCATAGTTTCCATAGTTTCCAACTAGGTAGAATTCCTCCTTGATATCATCAGGTATGTTGTAAACTCATCTCTACCATGTATCTCCCAGTAATCATCCCACCAATATTTGATATGGTGGGGGAAATTGAGTGTGAAGGTGATATTTTCATTGTATCATATCAGCATAGTAAAACCTAAATTCTATTAATGAATGAAATGGAAAAAATGCTATAAATTGCAAATTAAACAATACCAACTAGATAGAATGGTGGTCTCTTATCTCTAAAGGAATATGTGTTAGATATGATCATCTACAACAATACATTACAAAAGTGGAAAATCCTTTTAATATAGTGTGAAATCCTAAGAGGAAGAAACCTAAAGGTCCAAAACCCTTACCCTAGGAGATGGCGTGCAAAAAGGATTGTGGGAGTAGAGGAGTCTAGTTGATACATCAACTTCTCAAGGATTCAACTTCCCACCCAAACTCTATTTTGGTGCATGATAGCCTATCAAAAATATATCAATGAGAATAAATTTTTTGATCATGGCTTAGGAAACCCTTAAAGAACCCTAAATTTTCATAGGGCCAAACAACACCATTTATGGCCTCAAAACTACACTAGAAATTCAAACCTTGAAAAGCTATAGAAAAAAGACCAAGATGTGGAACCATTTTAAATCATAGAACATGTAGGTGGCCTCTAGTATCCACCTAGATCAATAATATTTGTTTCCAAGTTCATATAGACAAAATACTTTGAGCAAGGAAGTTCACCCACCATTCACACAAGGAATAGAACATTGGCCTCCAACCTCTTCCATTTCCTATAAAAATCAATATTAATAAATTACCAATATGTATACACTTAAGTCATAGATGAAAAAATTCAAGCATGTATGAAATACATTGTTATAAAGTATTACAAGGGAAGTAACAACTCACTATTGGTCTAAGGAAAATACCATGGTTGGTCGCACAAAATTGAGTCCATTTTTTTGTGCCACCACGGATTCTGTAAAGACGGACTCATTGCATACTTCCTAAATGCACTTGTGTTATTAGGTTTAGACCTAGTGAGACCCAATACTCTAACCATATTTAAGCGTTAGAAACACATATTTGTTATAACTCATATATGTTATAGAACATATGTGATATGTCGCATATGCATTATTAAATTGCAAAATTAACATAATGCCAATGCGATAAAATAAATATGCAATATATCGCATATATGTTATGGACATGCAAAATTAAAATATCTCATTTGTGATATAACACATATATGATATATTGCATATTCATTATGGAATTGCAAAATTAAAATAATGTATATGCGATATATGACAACACGTTATGGAAATGCAAAAGTACAGATCGTGAGTATGATATAACTTATATGAATTTCATAATGCAATCTCATTATATGACATTCACATTATTGAATGATAAAAACAAAAAGGCCAAATGACAGTTCCAATCTGCATTTACAAATCAAGAGGGAAAAATATCAGAGGTGAGCTATAATGCAAGAGTGTTTTGGGCATCTTCAAAACATAAACTTGATATGGAAGGGATTATTGGATAGCTTGGGAATCTTCAAACCATTAGTTGGTCATAATTCAAGGTATGGTTCTTGTCCAATTTGTTGTTAAATTCCATAGAAAAATAATAATTTATGTGGATGTTTGTAGATCTTGAGTCTAATTTTAAAAAAATATTGTGTAAATACAACATATTCTCCATTAATCACACAATCCTAAAGAAACCATTCATGCACAAAATCCAAACCCTCAAAACATTCATCCTAGAAACCTAATAAATTTTAAAGATGAAGAAGAAATCCCTTAACAATGAAACCAAGTAATTATTGAAGAAGAACACCAAAACCCACCACAACAAGGAAAACATCGAAACCATCAACTACAAAATAAACCTCAAATCCCACGAAGACAACAAATTATTGATAGAAATGTAGAGATACTATCACAATTTGGGTTTTTGAGACGCTTTAGAGCTACCTTTAAGGAGGTAGACAAACTATGTTATTCTCTTGGGCTAGCCATTGTTACCATTACGAACACAATTGCTATTTTCCAAGGAGCATTATACATCATCACTTATTATAGAGAGTTTAGGAGGAAATTTTATGCAAATGGTATTAGCTAAACCAATACATAAAAAAATTAAAAATAATTAAAGACCAAATTTATTCCCTCTTTTGAGACCCTTGCATTGGCCATGTTCCTCTGACCAATAGAAAACATATATCCATTGAATGCTGTGTAGAACAACGTATCAAAAAGAATTGGATAGACAGGTAGTATATGGTATTTAATCAAGATCTACATGGAAATAGACAAATACCTTTGTATTTCTTGTGGAAGTTGTATATAGAATTTATATTTCACAAGAATGTCAATTACTTTAACATTTTAGAGTTCTAGGGGGTGGGAGGACGAATTCCCTAGGATATAGAGAATTCCATGGCTGATCCCAACCATGTATGTCTCCCTTCTCTCCCTTGAAAACCCCTTCATTTATATCCTCTCGCACATGGAGTGTTGGATGAGACCACGATGAGACACATGAGGCATTGCTATAGTTGGAAAAGATGTTGGTTCTTCATGGAACTTTTGTTGAGAACCAGACAGTTAGGGCTCATCAAGGGGGGCATCATCTCACAATAATGGTGGTGAGTAGGAACATAGTGGGATTCATGGTAATGATAATTCATTTGGTGGTGATCATGATCTGCATACCTTCATAGTGATCTACATACCTTTAAGCTTCATCAATAATACATTGCTTTAAGCTACCCGTGGAAAACCTCACCCCGCACCATGGACCTTTGGTTTCATTGTGATCATGTAAATGATTTATTTATGAAACACAAGTAAACTCCACAACACATCACAAAGTTTTGATTGTGATGTTATTCGGAAAATGACCTATTCATGCACCGTAGGTATACTTCGTTGCATGTCGTTGACCTTTGGGGTGGGGTTGTATGACTTATATTTTTTTTATAATTACCATAGGAAAAAACCCATGGAACACTGTGGAATATTTCATATGCAACTTTCCTCATTATATCTCATCATTGACCCCACGGTTCTACCACTGACAACATACTACATACTTTTGTTGAGCAGTTTACCAAAGTGAAATCAAATTCTTACACACCAAAATTTATTATTGAAAACGTATACCATGTTTTTAGGGCCTTGAAAATTGTCCTAATAAATTAGCATTATTGTATGTTTTAGGTGCAATCATCAAATCTACATCATCGTGAGCACATTGGATCTTTTCTTGAAAAAGGTACCATCAACCGAATAATATAGGGCACATTTCCCCTGTAGAGTGGCGCATTATTCCCTATAATGTGTTGTATTACATATGATTGATTTTTTCTTGGGTTTATTAGTGGGTCTATTAGTTGTTATTGTACACCTTTGTCTCCTATATATAGGAAGGAGATATTTTCATTTTAGTCATCATTGTATCTTGTCTTATCTTATGTACTTAGTACATTGTGTAAGGAGGTTCCTCCCTTGAAGAGGATTTTTATTCATCTATGTTATTTATTATTAAGGCATGGATTACTTTCTTCTTATCTATTTTTCATTATTTTTATGTTATTTATGGGACTAGGTTGCATAACATTTGGTATCAGAGCTCTTTCCTCGAGACTATTTTCTTCAAAACGAGTCATCTTGGAATTTTCTCTATAATATTTTTCTACAAGGATTTTGATAAAGAGATAAAAAAAATAGATTCATAACAGGAAAAAATGTTTATGGTCCAAAATTCAGGTCCTAATACATTACACGGTTGGAGATATTATCCCTTGATGTTAGGGTTTTTTACTAATCCAAAAACTAGTCTAAAACAAGGGTTTTGGGGAAAAAGGCCATATCTAGGGAATCCGAGATCAAAATTGAGTGAGACATATTTCATCCAAAATAATGTGGACCCTAGTATCTATGGTAGTATTTTCAGTCATGGATCCAGAATATTGGACACGTGGAAGGTTGTACAAGTTCGATCTTCTGAAATGAGCAAAAACAAGAAGTGTTGGGAGATTTGAAATAACTTTTTATTAACACATATGAATCAGGTAAGACTTGTGGGATCAGAAAGAGGACACATCAGGATACTGTAGGTTGAAGTTTTAGACATAAAGGAGCTCAATTCTCATATTCACCTCAGCTCCAAGCCAGCTACTAAAGAGTCTCCCAATTAGGGTTTGAAAAAGGTACGTCATTTTTAATTTGAATAACTTTCAGTCGAAGGATCTATTTTGTTGAACACAAGGGTTTGAGATTTATTTATATTGTACACAATGTATCCCAAGGGAAGTGGAAAAAATCACACTCCACTCAAACCACCACAAGATTCATCCCTGACGTACAATGAAAGTGAAGAGATATCTTTTAGGGTGTCCAAGTTGGAAGATATGATTAAAGGGATGGATACTAAAGAGGATATCAAGGGGATGGCCATTAAAGAAGATATTCAAGAATTTAAGGAACTCATAAAAAATAGCTTTATTCCTCATTCATCTACTCAAGAAGAGGATAAAGAGGAAAAAGGGAACGAATTCCAGACATGTATTGTGGAAATTGAAAAACAGTTGGAGAACAAGAAGTTTGAGACCCATAAATTTGATGATTCACTACATCATCGTGGTTTCAACTTAGGTCGAAGGAACTACTCTACTCCCAAAATTAACATGAGAAATTTTGATGGCAATGATCCAATAACTTGGATATTCTAGATGGAGCAATTATTTGATCTACACCAAGTGCCAACTTTGCAAAAGGTAACTATTGCATCCTTATTATTAGAACTTGATAAATTTGTGTGGTATCAATGGCTTTGTGACCGTAAAAATGATTGTATTATCTGTTGGTCAATATTCACAGAAGAATTGATTGCACATTATGGGGATATAAATAAAAAAACCTTCTTTAACAAGTTGGTAAATATCAAGCAAAAAGTTCCAATTACATAGCACGTCAAGCAATTTCAGAATCCAAGTCTCAAATTGAAGAATATTTCATAAGACAATTTTTTGTATCTATTTATTGGAACCTTGAAGGATAACGTTCAACATGAGGTGTGTCTCTTCTAACCACCATCCTTGGAGAAGTATTTCGTGATGGAAAGGAAGGTTGAAAGTAAAAATATGGTGGTGGACACTAGAAATACCACTTCCAACACATACAGAGAGAATGGTGTTCCTTATTCTAACAAACCTCAGAGGTTGAGCCCTCAACAAGTGCAAGAAAGAAGAGTGAAATGTCTATGTTTTAATTGTGACAAAAAGTATAGTAAGGCACATAAGTGTGGAGAAAATAAATTATTCTACATATAATGTGAAGAAGAAGAACAAAAAGAACATGAACCGCCACAAGGGGACGAACTAGAAGTGATTAATTCCACCATACCTTGTCATGCTTTGGCTAGAATTAGCACTCCTCAAAATCTATAGATCGAGTTATATATATAAAATTAAAAATTTAACAATGTTGATTGATTATGGAAATACTCATAATTTCATTCACTGTAAATTAGCCAAATATCTTAATTGCTTTGTATATCCAGCACCAGAATTTCAAGTAATGATTGCAGATGGAGGAAACATCAATTGTACAGGGAAATGCCATAATATCAATCTTACTATGGGGGAATATGTATTGAATATTCCCATGATAGTTATCCCAATGGGTGGTGTTTATGTTGTATTAGGGGTTTAATGGTCACAATCATTGGTAATGGTGTCTTTTAATTTTCAGAAGATTTTCATATTTTCCTAGGAAGGAAAAGAATTTATGTCAAATGGTATCACAAGGCAACCAAGCAAGTTTATCAGCTCTAATGGTATGACAAAATTTTTAAAGAAAGGAAAACAAGGTGTAATTACATAGTTATTCTCACTATATGTTCAAACATTTAAGGCTCCTATTTCCCCAGATTTCCAAAGGGTCCTTAATAAGCCTTCCAATGTATTTTAAGATATTCCAATAAGTATTCCACTTGTTTGATATATGTACCATGATATCCACTTAATTCCAGGAAGAGTTCCTTCTAGAATCATTCCTTAAATATATACCCCTATGTCCAAAAGAATGAAATGGAGCATATGGTTGAAGTAGTGGTAGGAAAATATACAGTTCAATTAGTGCTAGATCGCATAGAGCACCAACAAGCAGTTCTCCAAATCATAAATATTTCAAAAAACATGATAAAATGACAAGAAGATAAACTTCATTGTCAAAGGAGTTTTGAAGAAGGGAAAATCGTGTGGAAACCTAAACAAATCATCGAAACAAGGACCAAACAACTATGAAATCATGTTATTACTGAGTACCTCATCATGTGGAATAACTTACCAATTGCCTATTCAACATGGGAAGATAATTCCTTCATACAGATGCATCCACAACTACCCAAGCATTGAGGACAACACTTATCTGAAGGGTAGGGGAATTTTAAGCCCAAAATATAAGGCACATTCCCCCTACATAGTGGAACATCACTCCCTATAATGTGGCGTATTACATTATTGATGTCAACTTGGGTCTATTAGTTGTTACTGTACACCTTTGTATCCTCTATATAGGAAGGATATATTTTCATTCTAGTCATCAATGTATCTTGTCCTGTATTATGTACTTAGTACATTGTGTAAGGAGGTTCCTCCCTCGAAGAGGATTGCTATTCATCCATGGGGGCGTCGCTGATGGAACAATATGTTATCACGTTCATTCATATTGGGGGCTTAAAAATGGTAAAAAAATAAAAAATTATATTGGCCATATATTTGGGGTTAAAAGGGTTTTTTTATTTTAATAAACAATATCCAATATTTTGAGGGTTTGTTTATCCTGACTAGAGTAGAAATGGGCGTGGTGCATACCAAAATTCTCGTTGTGGGTCGGTGTGGGAGTATCTGCGTCGTGGTCTACATTTTAGATTTGCAGATTGATATTGATTTAGTGGGGTGCTATGGCTTCATCTCATCCGCCATTGTTGTTATCACAATATACAACTGATTCCAGGCCTCCCAATGACATTGGGATCCGCTTCCTGGAGAAGCTCACCACTGGGACCCGCGCCATAGCCTCAGCTATTTCCAGTGCATGGAGATCTGCCCTGGATCACCGCCACACCTTCACGTCTGAGGAGATCTACTTTCATTATCCTCCAGCGCTACCTGGTGGAACTGGTACAGAGGAAAATGAAGCCCATAGAAGATCCCCTCCTCTTACCCCATGTAACTGAGGGCTTGTCGGAGTCCCCTAGAGACATGGTCTCCGAGGGCATATTAGCAGAGCAGTTCGACAGCTACGGTAATTTGATCCTCCATTTGGAGCATTCATCCTTCAAGAGATTCAGCTATTACCCCCCGGTGGCAGCCATTAAGGGGAAGATTTTCTTCTTGCTCGAGTGCGCAGAGTTTGTGTACGATGTAACCCTAATGCTCAACTATGTCCCAAGATTCACGTAGGGGGTTCAATCTCGGCCATCAAAGTTTCCAAATAGGTTATCAGGATTTTCGTCTGCTTGGATGTTATCTGTAAAGGATTGATATGAATCTGAAGACACCACAGGTTTCTTACTACCTCCTGTTTATGTTGCTTGTTTTTGGATTAATGTGTCTACTTTGACACATTCCTCATTTCCCTTAACTAACTTCTTGTCATTATCAAAGCATTTAGTATAAAAAATTTCATCTGCAGAAATCTTGTATGCATCATCTTGTCCAGTCACACCAACTGCCACTGGCTCCACTAAAGCAGTTACAGCCTCTGCAACAGATGTAGACATAGCTTCCTGAGCCCGGTGACATCATTTAGAGGGAGGCAGGGCAACTTCATCACTCTGTAGGCTACTTAAGTTTCAATACTTCTAGAACTTAGCTAGTATTAGTTCTCAAATGGCATTCATTTAACACACAAGCATTATCCGATGCCATATTTTCTCCATTATTGTCATTGGCATTTTCTATGCCTACTTTATTTGAGCCTTGTACAATTTTCTTGGTTTCATTTGACTAATTTGTCTCACTCATAAGTAGAAATTGTCAAAATATAGTATATGTATCCTAGGTGCAAGGGTTATTCTGAAAACTTTGATGCCTTTCAGAACTAGTTCTTCACATCATACAAGGGTTCCAATTTTCTCTCCTTTCAAAGGACAGACAACAGAATTTTTATTTGTCTAATAGAAGTTCATGATTGGCAAAAATTTTCAACTTCATAGCTTGTTATTTAATTTTATAATATTTCCCAAGTAGAATTGCTTTGAACTTGCAAAAAAGAAGTAAACCATACAGAGTGCCAGTTATAATGCAAGAAGATATTTCCCTGCCAAATTTCATTTCCAATTGAGAGACACGGATGCAAGACCAATCTGAATATATTCAACCATAGCCCATAACCTAATGATCTAGATAGAACTACAAATGACACAAAATGAGACTTATATAAGCTCAAAGAGGCATTAGCATATGAAACAGTCCATTTAATTTAGCCACAAAAATTACACCATCATAAATAAATACAGGTAAAGTATAATCTGCTTACTATAGAAGAATACATATTCTAATACAAAAAATCTTCTACTTCCAATCCCACTATCGTATGGGGTGATTAATGTTAGAAATTAAAGATGATTTTCCATTTACAAATGCAATCACCTATTACAGAAGATCATATTAGTCCATGAACTAAAGCAGAATTGTCCTGATCTTGAGTATGCCAATAAATATAGATAACAGACAATACAGACTCCAAATTTCCAGTTAATCACATAATATATCTCCAAAATACATTATAAGACCACTATTAACCTACTCGCTTTGCCCACAGGAATTGACCCCCTTTTTATTCATATCTCAAATAGACAAAGTATTTAAGCATTAAATTTTGCAAATGAAAGTGACTTCAAACTGTCTACAGCTTTTCTAACTAATAAAATTATTGAAGAGATTTAAAATATTATGGTTCTAACTTCCTTATTATGGTAGATTAAAAAATAAGATTGTAATCAAACTTCCAGAGAGTCAACACAAATTCCATTTTTGTTTATTGTTAGTCAAAATTTGACTTAAACTGTTATCTGATGGAAAGATTTAATAGTCCACTTTATTTATCATCTGATATATGACTTCCCTACTGCAGGTTCTTTTTACCCAGTAATGGACCTGTCTACGGTGTGGAATGTGCAGGGTAGCCAAAAAGTGCTTCAAACAACAGAAGCACCTAAGCTTGTCTCCACGCTAAGGATATCCACGCTGGCCTTTTGGTAAAATGCAAAATGTTTTGAATTGGGAGCCCATCTCTAATTGGTAACAGTCTAGGTCTCTGCCCACATGTAAAAGTTTTAACTTTTTTCCATAGGTAGGATATTGTCGAAACTCGTATAATAGGATTTTGCTACATGTTGGATCTACTCATTATAGTTATACTGCAGGCTATGATTAAGTGTTAAAATGCTCAAGAAACCATAGTTAAGTGGGGTAGAGGCAGCTAAAAACCACAGTAACTGTGTTACAGCCCAGTTCTTATCCACAAAGCTATTTACTAATACGCAAGTAACCTATGTGTTTTTTGTTTGATCCATGAGGGTATGGTTGTTAGAAGCTAAATTTCACATTTTCAGAAAGCCTAAGTCTGACTTTCAAGCAAAAATTGAGTTGGGTGTTTCAAAACTCATCAACTATACCTCAAAGGGAGATGTTCCTCTAACTTCACGAGACTTCATGCCATAAAAATCTTATACTGTTCATGACTAATTCTACAATTTGTGTCAGGACTCTAGTTTTAATTCATAAAACGAAAGCAGGGTAAGTAACCAAACAGAATGCAAGTCTGACAATTATAATCCTTGGTGATAGTTTATGTGAGGGAGAAAGGGAAACTATCGAAGTATAAAGGTAGATCACTTTGAAAGGAAGTCAGCCACTCTTATAGTAAAATCAAGGGTCAGTTGCCGAGTAGGATAAAAGACAACTAAAACGCCCTTCTTTTCCGGCAAATTTTTGATAAAAAAATGGTCAAACTTGTTCTGGGAAATTGTTATTTCCATAATTTTACAATTTCAGTAATCATATTTGACTGTCCTAGACTAAATCCCCGATTTTAAAACTACCCAGATCACTGAAATTGCGATTTAAATACTCCAAATTACGATTTCCACAAGAATTGGTCTACTGGATTTCAGCAGGTTGGGGGCGTTTTGGTTAGCACTTATACTACTGCATCAGTTGCCCCCACCAAAATTGGGGGCAGATTAAGGTAGGATTGGGTATAATCAAGCTGATCTAGGTAGAATTTTAAGTAGGAACCAGGAAGACCTAGGGGTATAATCAATGTCTAATTAGTACAAATACCCTAGAAATTTTCTCATTTTGACATAATTCTATACTTTTCTCTTTATTAGTCTATAATTTGCTATAGCCATTGCATAATAGTTGGGAATTTTGCATCACAAGCGACTTGATTTGTTCTTAGAGTTCAATGATGCCATTTATATTTGCATCATTGTATTTTTCAGGCATATTTATATCAGACTTCCCCCCAGAAGGAAGCCACATCTATTTCTGTTGCAACAGCCTCATGTGTAGAGGAAATTCAAACTCTATAGTAGACTGGCTTAGATATTTTCAGGTTTTCTTGCTTGTCAAGCAGAGACATGCTAAAAATGGTTGTGGCGTATTTTAGGGTGTTTTTCTCAGTAAAGGATTCCCACTACTTGAGAAAAATGAGAATTGCTAAGTAAGATTATATTTGTTGTGAGAAGACTAAACCAAGAATTCACATATGATACCTCAT
>LPNX011094240.1:40807-73307 GCA_001517045.1 Pseudotsuga menziesii
CAATTTTCAACTCAAAGGTGGCCTATTTTGACATCATGAATTTATGCTTTAAATGCTCACAAGTTCATTGGATAAATGGATGCCAACTCAACTCATCCATTCCTCTTGTTAAATTCATATTGTTTTTAATCTAAAAAGATTAACAGTATGCATTGAAGATTCCAAATCAATTTTGTTTTTGAAGTTGTACAATCTCCTAGATACCAAAATGTTGCTTGGATAAAAAGTCTGTGATGGAAAGAAGCAGTTATAAATGGTGTAAGTTTCATTTTTGAACCCTTCTTGGGGAAAACACACTACTGTTTGAGATTGGTACAAATAAACCCTCTCTTATTTGTTTTGACATCATGTGATACATTTTAATTCCTAATAAAGTGATTTGCCTAAGGGTGCCTATCAAGTGTCGCCCTTTCTTGTGTTTAGTTTTTTTTTCCCTTAGGTAGAAATATAAAGGGGTATAAAAAATGTAAATGAAAAAATGGATACATGCAATATATAGGAAAAATATGGGTTTTTTAAAATCGGCAAGGCATATTGGGAGGGGGTTAAAAAAAATGATTTTGAGAGGTATTTTCCAATATTTTTTGAAAATGGGGGTATTGTTTCATATGCCATGAACGAACGTGCTATGGCATGGTTTCACTAAGTGAAGACCCCGTGTATTCATCTTTGTTATTCATTATTAAGGCGTGGATTACTTTCTTCTTATCTATTTCTCTTATTTTTATGTTATTTCTGGGACTTTGTTGCATAACACTTTATGACATTTAAGGAGATTCTAATCCAAAATCCCCTTTCATGATTACCTTATAAATGCATACAATAGATCCATTTGTAATGAATCTATAAAAGGTTCTAATAGATCTAAATAGAAATAGTCACCGCCTTCTTCATGATTCACAGTCAATGAATCATGCAAAATTCAAATATGGCCATTAATGGAAAGTACTCATTTAAAAATTAATTCTCTTAATTTCCAAGAAAATGTATTTGAAAGATTGAACTAGGCTAGTTCCGCATTAATATTATTTTTTCCTGTTATAGCTCTATGCTTCAAGTTTATTTGGTCACTTACTCTTATCTTTTGTGATTGTGAAATGTTAATACCATTAGCACAAAAGGATCTGGCATAGAAATAAGTGGAAGAAATTCCTCAAGTAGGTATAGGTGAAGCATTAAACCTATCATATACCATCTCTGCAACTAGATTTGAAGGATATCATGCATGGAACAAGATGTATAAAATATTCTCCATCAGTGTTTATTCCCCAGATGACAATAACTCATATGCCTACGATAATATAAAAAAGAGTAACATATTCTCCATTGTAGCATGGTTATACGTAACACCATACAATGATGCAGGAAGATGGATTTTTACCATACATATGTGAGATCAGGAGAAATTATGGACGTCGAAGGGGTTGTTATTGGTGCCCTCAAACTCTATTTTTTCTAGGAAAGATTCAAATTGAAGGAGCCATAGATATATCTAAACAACAATTTTATGGGAATTTTTATGATGAGCATCCAAACCTCATCCAAAAATTATTAAAGAATGGATAGGAAGGAGAAGATTCTTCACAGAGAAGGAAAGTAGAATATAACTTGTGCAGTATTTCAGGTGACCATATAGGTTGTTGATAGTGATGGTGTGTCACCTACATAGGGAGGAGAATGCAACAAGTTTTCAATTGGAATGTATTCCTCTAGTGCATCATATAAATAAGGCAAACCTTCCGCTAGGTGTATATCTTGTCGAGCAATATACTCATGTGCATGCAATCAATTAAAGAGGTAGCGAATACTAAGAATCCTAAATTCTTCATTACATCTTATCTCCTTGAAGATACTTATTTTATGAACATGTTTCCTCTCATGAATTAGAATTGGAAGACCAAGTCTTTGCATGTCCATGTCTATTGTAGATATTTGTGGTTGTATATCTACAAATTTCACTTCTATGATATCTGTAACATTTTCTTTGCCCCTGTATATTATATTATATTTAAGAACCCGAATCTGACACTGTCATACAAATCCAAACTAACCATGTTGCCATTAGGAGCACGGTTTGACTTAGAGTTTTTCACCTATGTATGAGTGTTTGGTGTCATAGATTCAATTAGAGGAAATTTGGGGTCTAAAATGGGCCTTATAAGAAAGGGAATAGGATCCTAGTTGTCTCAAATGAACAAGAAATATTGACCATTATTTCCAATTAGTATTAGTGCATTCGCATTAGCAAATACCCTGAATGCTCGCAAAGCATTCAATATCCAGGATGGCATAAAGCTTGGATTCACAACTCAAAGGAGACATTATCCTAAAAGATTGATTGAACGTCATTACAATTCATTCTCACCAAACCCCATGTACATGCTCGAAGAGGATTCTTCTGAAACGCTATTTTAGAGAAAAGGAAACTTTGATGAGGTTAATAGCATGATTCCTGACATCGATTTTAGAATAGACCTCCATAATAATCAAGTATCTCTCAAAATATCAATTAGAGGTGAAAGGATTGAAGATTTTGAGGCTGAAGACTCAAAGAGAGTGGAAGAAGAATGAAGACAATAAACTCAAAAGAGAGGCATCAATAATTTGAGAAAATTTGTCAATTTGGGTATTTTCTATAATACATGAAAAAATGATTTTTGACTTTCTAAGAATGTAATAAAGCTAACAAATGTGTTTATATGAACAATTTTGCATATTCATAATTATATCAGAGATGGTTAAGGTTATCATTAATAATAGTGCAATTTGGAAACCTTTGGTCTTGGAGATCACCATCATGGATTATGCACATGATCCTTATGAAATTGAGATAGATAGTATGGGAGATAACTAATAGGCTAAAAATACAGAGATAGAATCCAATGTTAGAAGAAACCAAGTGACTCCGCAATACATTGCAGAAACCGTAAGGATCCAAAGGGTGGAACTTCAAAGTTGTAGAGCAGAAAATGAGAAGATGATTAAAGCTCAAGAAGAACAAAATCAACTAAATGTAGTTATGCTTCAAATATTTTCAGACATTCATAAGAATATTCACTTTGGACATCACTTGGAAAATCAGGAAAAGAGTGGGATTATCTCAAGGATACATTCTCACAAGAGGTCCCAAAGTTCAAGAAGTATTTATGGAGATGGGACATATACTCCAGAAATCTCTTCTAGTGAGACACATGACTCTAATGATTCTATTGAAGTATCAATCTCTTCATCCCACAGGAACAAGAGGAATATATCTTTCAAGAATAGCTAACCTAGAGAATTTAGGAAGTCCAAACCTCCTGCATTTGATAGTGAGGTAAAATCTAGTCAAGAAGTTGAGGCTTGGCTACTTGGAATGAGGAAGTATTTCCAAATTCAAGACTACTCTAGAAATATGAAAGCAAGGGTGTGTTAGAAAAATCAACCCATAGTTTACCACCTTAGACGTTAATTTAATTATTTGCCTAGTTCATGTGTCCAACCTTATGCAAGTTGTCATTTACCTATCCATAGTGGTCAAAATTGCATTATTTGACTCATGTAGTACTTGGGAAACCTCAAGGAATCAATTTTGTTTTATTCCTGGCCTCCTATGCACCCTTCTTCTTTTTCTGCTTTATTGCCTGCTTTTTCAGTGTTTTAAGGCAATTGGGAAAGTATGACTAGGTGAGGTGAACTAGTTTTTTGTCCTCTACATCCTCCACTCTTTTCTCCTTGGAAAAGCATGTATGAGTTGTCATTCCATCACTCTTTAGCTTGCCTAATCCATTTTGCTAATTCGTGAGCTCCATAACAGATTTGGGATCAGCTTTTTACACCTATGGGGGATTTTCTTAATTTTAGTAAGCCTTCTTTATGCTAGATTCGAATTGATCCTCACGCATTCGAATCCTTGATGTAATTATTTAATACAGCAACCTATTATTTTATAGGGTTGGCTATTGTACATTGAGTTAATACATTTTAGTGTTCAGCTCCAATTTTAGTCTCTTTTGTGAGTAAAATTAATCTATCACTGGGTTCAATTTCCACATGGTATCAGAGCCATTGTAGATTGATTTCTCTCCTTCAAAATTGTTTTGCAGGTTTGACATCAGTGACTGGGAGCCTTCTACTAACAGTCGGGACAGATTTTCTAAGCTAGGGATCAATCACATAAAACTATCTTGACTCCCTTCAATTTCTTTGAATGGAAAGAAGAGATGGAGATACTGTTGAGAGAAAAAGGCCTCTACAGGGTGACTATGGCAACAGAAGTAGAGCCCAATTCAACTGTAGAGAAGATAAAATGGCACAACAGGAGGGATGAGGCCTATGGTATCCTGTGTCTGAGTATTTCTAGAGACCTCCTTTTCCATCTTGATGGATTGAGATCACCGAATGAAGTATGGGAGAAGCTTTCTGATCTTTTTGGAAAGATAGATGAGATGAGGGGACATCAAATTGAAAATGAGCTGATTTCCTTGAGTCCAAATAGCTTTGAATCCCTGCATCTATATTTCCCCAAGTTCAAAGCACTTGTTTTGCAGCTGAAACAGTGTGGGATCGAAAAGAAGGATGATCAGCTCGTCCTGGACATTCTCTCAAAGCTAGGCCCTGACTACTCAGTGTTTGTTTCAACCTTCTATGCCACAAAACTGACAGCTCGAACCTGGAAGATACCTAGCCTTGCAGATTTCATGGAATCTCTCACACAAGAACAAGACAAGCTGGTGATGATGGGCACCATCAAACCATCCAAAGATCAATATCTAATTGTTGGAGATTTGAAGGTGGATTCAAAAAGAAAAAAGAAAGCTAAAAAGCCACCTGATAAAAAGAGAGACAAGAAACAGTCTCTGGAGGAGCCACAAGGTTCCAAGAAGAACTACCAGAAGAAGAAAATCAAAGGTGAAATGAACAAGTGCACATTCTACAATAAGGGAAATCACACTGAAAGCTATTGTATGAAGAAGCAAATAGACATGCTGACCCAACTCCTGGAGAAGAATGGCATCTCCCTTCCAGAAATCTCAAAGAAGAGAGAAGGAGGATCAAGTTCAGATGACAGAGAGAGAGTTCATGCATTGGTTGCTGGCACATCAAGCTCACCCAGTTTTATCATTGATTCTGGAGCTTCAAGACACATGGTTTCAACCAAGGATTCCTTCTCCTTCCTTGATATGTTGAAGGGACCACCTATAGTACTGGGAGATGATTCTCTCACTGAAATTTTGGGCAAAGGGAGGATTGATCTTGATCATGGTCAGTTCAGCAATGTGTTGTATGTGCCTAGTCTTGCCTCCAACCTCTTGTCAATGTACCAGATGACCCACACTGGGTCTCCTAAGAAGGTCATATTCTCCCCTGATGAAGTTGAGATCACAGAGATCTCAAGTGGTAGAGTCATTGAAAAAGGAGTTGCAAATCATGCTCAAAAGGTATACATGTTCTCACATTTCCTTCCCTACTCAAACCCCTCTGCTCTTCTGATTCATGCTAATGAGGCTAGAAAGCTTTGGCATGAAATATTTAGCCACCTAAATTACAAGTATCTTTCTGATCTTAGTGAAAAAGAGATGGTCATAGGGTTTCCCAAGATAAAATTTTCCAAAGGAGTCTACCAAGGTTGTATCCTAGGAAAACACCCAAAGCACAAATTTGAGAGAGCTAGTCATGAGAGAACCTCTGCACCCCTTGAGCTGATCCACAGTGATGTTGCTGGCCCATTCCCTCATATGTCCATGAGTCAGGACAAATATGCATTGACTTTTATTGATGACTTTTCCAGGTATTGTTGGGTTTACTTCCTGAAACACAAGTCTGAAGTTTTTGGCCTCATCAAAGTCTTTAAGGATTTGGTTGAAAACCAGTCTGGGAGGAAACTCAAGGTCCTCAGATCTGACAATGGTGGTGAGTATGTCAAGTCTGATTTTATTAATTATTGTGTATATGTAGGTATTTATATGCAGCATTATATCCCTTACACACCACAGCAGAATGGTGTTGCTGAGAGGAAGAACAAATCACTAAAGGAGATGGCAACATGCATAATGGAGGCCAAAACTTTGCCACCAAAGTACTGGGCTGAAGCTATCAAATATGCAGCCTATATTCAGAATAGGTTTCCTCATAAACAACTTGATGGTATGACTCCCTTTGAAGCATGGAGTGGGCACAAGCCAGATGTGACCCATTTCAGGATTTTTGGCTCAAAGGCTTGAGCTAGAATTCCAACAGAGAAGAGGAAGGCTTTGCAGTCCAAAAGCCAAGAGTGTCTTTTGTTGAATACTCTGAAGATTCAAAAGGGTACAAGCTGATAAATTTGACCACAAACAAAGCCTTCATTGAAAGGTGTGTTCAGTTTGAAGAAGAACCGCTTGCAGCAGTGGAAGTTGGAGAAGCCTCTTCTCCACCTGAACCTCAGGAAGTAAGTAAAGAGTTTGTTGAACATGTTGATTCTGATTTGTCTAATGGAGATGAGTTTATTGCAGACCCTAACAGCCCTACAAGGAAAAAATGGGCAGCCAAGACACTACATGCAGCAGGAGAGCTAGCTGGGGATCCCAATGACCCAAGGAGGACTAGATCTCAATTTGAGAGTGGTCTGTGCATGAAGGATCCTATGTTTGCTGAAAAATTCTATTTGATGGTGGAGTATGATCCTCAAACATATGAAGAAGTAGCAAGAGATCCAATATGGAAAACAGCCATGAAGGAGGAGTTCAGCTCACTCCAAAAGAGCAACACATGGGAGCTAGTGGATCTTCCCCCAGGGAGAAAGCTAGTCCAGTGTAAGTGGGTCTATAAGAACAAATTTGCTACTGATGGTTCACCACTGAAGTACAAGGCTAGATTGGTATACAAGGGCTACTCACAAGTTCATGGCATAGATTACATTGAGACCTTTTCCCCAGTGGCAAAGATGGATTCCATCAGGCTAGCCTTAGCCATTGCAGCCTCAAGGCAATGGGAGGTACATCACATGGATGTAAAATGTGCCTTCTTGAATGGAGATCTCACTAAAGAGATATATATGCAGCAGCCTCAAAGTTTTTCTACTAACCCTTCTCTTGTGTGCAGGTTGAGAAATTCATTATATGGGCTAAAGCAAGCCCCCAGGGCTTGGTATGCCAAGATTGATAGCTTCTTGCTATCACTGAATTTTGTTCGGTGCAAATCAGATCCAAATGTATATTTGAAGTTATTTAATGGTTCATTAATGATAATTTTGTTATATGTTGATGACCTCCTCATTACAGGAAGCTCAAAGGATGAGATTGCCTCCTTAAAGGGTGCTATGAACCAAGCCTTCTCCATGACAGATTTGGGGCTCTTAAGTCAATTTTTGGGGTTTGAGATTGCTCAAACCAAAGCTGGAATCAAGGTGCACCAATCCAAATATTCCTTGGACTTGCTGAACAAATTCAAAATGAAGGATTGCAAAGCAAGCAAAACTCATTTCCTTTCAGGAGTGAAGCTGGAAGAAGCTGATTCTTCACCTATGGTAAACAATACACTGTATAGGCAATTGATTGGATGTTTATTGTATCTGACACATACTAGAACTGATATTTCTTATGCAGTAAGTGTGGCTTTTAGATACGTGGATCATCCTCATGAGATCCATTGGAAAGCAGCCAAAAAGATCCTTAACTTTGTTTAGGGAACAAGGACACATGGGATCTTCTACAAAGCAAAATCTGATCTTGATTTGATTGGATTTACTGACAGTGATTGGGAAGGTGATAGCACAGATAGAAAGTCCACATCAAGATATGTTTTCATGCTTGCAGAAGGGCCAATCAGCTGGTCAAGCAAGAAACAGAGTGCCATTGCACTCTCATCTATAGAAGCATAGTACAGAGGAGTTGTTAATGCAGCAACTCAATGTTTATGGTTGCAGGGTTTACTTGGAGAGTGTGGTTTCGAATTAGAGTACTCAACTACCATCTACTATGATAACCAGAGTACCATTCAAATCTGCAAAGATCCAGTTTAGAAGCAAAGAACCAAACACATTGAGATCCATATGCACTACATCAGAGAGCTTGTGCATGATGGCACCATTCACCTACTCTTCTGTTCATCTTCAGAACAAGTAGCTGATATCTTCACCAAAGCATTTTGTGAGAAGACCTTCAGCAATCTCAAATCACTGCTGGGGATTTCTGATCATGCTGTGAAGCATGAGTGAAGACAATATATCCAAATTTTGTTTTACAGTCCATGTTTAAGGGAGGATTTTCCCAAGTTGGTTTTGCCTCTTTCCTTGGTTGTATGGACATGCAGTATGTAAAGGGTGACTAAGCCTTGTTACTAGGCCCTATAATTTTCTGATATATTATTCATAATTCAGGATTAAGGGGGGGTGTTAGAATAATCAACCCATAGTTTACCACCTTAGACATTAATTTATTTATTTTTGTCTTATTTTCCTAGTTCATGTGTCCCACCTTATGCAAGTTGTCATTTACCTATCCATAGTGGTCAAAATTGCCTTATTTGACTCATGTAGCACTTGGGAAACCTCAAGGAATCAATTCTACTTTATTCCTGGCCTCCTAGGTGCCCTTCTACTTTTTCTGCTTTATTGCCTGCTTTTTCAATGTTTTAAGGCAATTGGGAAAGTATGACTAGGTGAGGTGAACTAGCTTTTTGTCCTCTACATCCTCAACTCTTTTCTCCTTGGAAAAGCATGTATGAGTTTTCATTCCATCACTCTTTAGCTTGCCTAATCCATTTTGCTAATTTGTGAGCTCCATGACAGATTTGGGATCTACTTTTTACACCTATGGGGGATTTGTTTAATTTTAGTAAGCCTGCTTTATGCTAGATTCGAATTGCTCCTCATGCATTTGAATCCCTAATGTAATTATTTAATACATAAACCTATTATTTTACAAGGTTGGCTATTGTACACTGACTTAATACAGTTTAGTGTTCAGCTCCAATTTTAGTCTCTTTTGTGAGTGATTTTGCATGATCAATTGTTAACTGTTGTGAGTAAAATTAATCTATCACTGGGTTCAATTTCCACAAGGTGGCTATATTCAATATGAATGGAAATGCATCTATATCACAAGATCACCTTAGGAAAGTGAAGAAGATCAATGAAAGGAATATTGTGTGGAGGAAATTCAAGAAATACTTCAATCAAAAGTACCTCTTTGATAGGCACTATGATGGAAAAATTAAAGAATTTCGTGGTCTGAAATTGAGCCAAATGACCATGGAGGAATATGAGAATAAATTATTAGAGATGTTGAGATATGTCAAGCATATCAGGGATGACAAAGTCAAAATTCAGTGTTTTCTAAGTGGACTACCCTAGTCATAGAAAGACAAAATTGAGTTTGATGAACCTCAAACTCTAGGGGAGACCATAAGAAGGGCCAAGTATTGTTAGGATATATATAAAAAATGAGAGTTCCATAAGGCATGGAAGGACAAGAAAAATGAGAAGTTTGACCAAAAGAAGAAGAAATTCAAACCTCCTCATTTCAAAAAATCAACCAAGGAAGCCACCACGGGGAGTGACTAAGCCAGTTAGGATGATGGGAGGCATGCTAAGAGATATAAGAGAGCCATTTTAATGTTGCGGATGTATAGAGGACCAAATGCTTAGAAACTATCCACATCAAAATGGGATTGCAAAGCAAGTTCACAACATTCAAGAAGTTGAAACTGTGGGTCAAGTGGCAAGGACCATCCCTAGAATTTATGCTACACTAGAATACCACAAAGTAGGACATCAATCAATTATGGTTGAGGTTGAAGGTAATATTCCACAGCAATGTATTTATTTTTTAATTTACCCTGGATCTACTCACAATTATATCATTCCTAAAATTATTGAGGTTTGTGCTTTTAAGAAAACCAAGTATAGTAAATCATGGTTGGTCTAACTAGCCACATGAACCAAGAGGAAAGTTAGTGAAATTGTGGAAAAATGTCCATTAGAAATGGATGGATTGTTCACTTGTGCAAATCTAAATATTTTGCCACTTGGTTCATATGATATTCTCATTGGAATGGAATAGTTGGAAGCACACATAATTAAACTTGACTGTTATGGAAATATTTTTGAATGGATTGATGTTGAAGGAAAACCACACATTGTAAAAGGAATCCCAAAGGTAGTTTTTGTTAGGTAGATTTCATCCATGCAACTAAATAATTTCTGTAGGAAATTTTTTCAATTGTATGCATCATATCTTTTAAATAAAACAAAAAATAAAATTCTCAAGTTGGAGCATCATCATGTTTTGCAAGAATTCAAGGATGTGTTTGCTAATGAATGTTCGGAACTTCCTCCAAAGAGGGACATTCACAATTGATCTTGTGCCAAGAGATACACTAGTGTCTAAGACACCTTATAGAATGAGTACACTGGAATTATTAGAGCTGAAAATGCAATTGGAATAATTGTTGGAAAAGAAGTACATTTGGCCAAGTGTGTCTCCATGGAGAGAACCCATACTATTTCTAGAAAAAGCAAGATTGTAATATCCTGAATTTTGGAACTAACACTTATGGGCATGAGCCCCATTGATTATGATGTTACCTTGATGTTTTATTTTGATATATTGGGTCAAATACCACACTGCATATGAACATGTTGATTTGTTGATATACTGGGCATAAGCCAATTGCATATTATATATATGTGTGTGTGTGTGTGTGTGCGCGCGCGCGCGCACGTGTGTGTGTCTGCTTGTGTTGGTTATGGAACCTGAAGCACATGATTGATGAGATGTTTTGTGTTGAGCGAGAAGCTCTGGAGCACATGAGTTCTTATATTATTGTTGAGTGAGAAGCTCTAAAGCACATGGGTTTTGAGACATTTGTGTTGAGCGTGAAGCACTGGAACACATGAAAAGATAATTTGGAAGTGTTGGGCATAACCCCTGGAGCCTTCCATGTTGATGTTGAGCATAAGCTCTGGAACATCGGATCCTTGGCCATTGTATCCCTAGGTGTATCGTACAAATACATCCTAGCATTAGTGTTGAGCGAGGAGCTCTGGAATTGCACTAAGTTTGTAACTCCCTATTTTTAAGCATGGAGTATGGGCTCTGGTAAGCGCTAGGAGTTACTGAAAAGAATTAATAATTCTCGAGTGAAAACGACTCGAGAAAAATATTGATCTCATCTAACTTATTTATAATTGATTATATGAAATTCTGAATTTATGTATCCTCATCAAGTATTGAAGAACTATCATGTTATACGAGGGAATCCAACATGCAAGGATGTTTAGAGTTTCCTAGCCTAGTAGACCTAACGATCTACTTAATGACCTTAATGAAAAAAGTGTCGTAAGTCCAGGGATCAAAATATGTAATACCCTAAGACAAATATTACCAAATAATATATTATTATATATCTTATGCAGAGTATGTATAAACAGTACACCTAGTAACAATAATAATAATGCAAGAAAGAAGGAAAAGTTCCATCTATTATTATTATTACTAAGATTAAAATTAAATAGTATAATACATATAAAATTCCAATTAGGAACTAGTTGAAATTTCCTAAGTTAAAATATTAAAAGTACTAAATTAAATAAAAAGGGTTAAATCAAGAAATGAAGTGAGTCTTGATTTAACTGCCCCTTTGACTGAAAAGTCTATCTATAAATTCTCAAGCCAAAGAAAGGCTTGGGGATATCATTTATCTTTTTGGAGTCATTATTATGCCTTCTTATTCTCAAGAGAGTTCTTGGAGAACATTTCCCTAAGAGGAAGAAGGAGAACTGATCCAGACCTAATATACTAATTAGGCCAGCCTCACCTTAGGAGTTCTAAGCTACTTGCATGTTGGAACCAACTCAAAGGGATCCGGATTAAAACCAGGAATGGTTTCAGGTCATGGTTGGGTGGAACATGGTAGTTCCCAAGTGATTCCAGCCATCTATACAAAGGTCAGATATTCCTATGAATTGTTAATGCTGAGTAATTGAGTGTGCAGGTTTCAACCATTAGAGGAACTTCACTTTTCAGGTATGAGGTTTTGTACTGCCTATTTCATTTCCTAGAATAAGTGTTGGCTAGATTATGCAAGTGTTTATATTATATGTTCTAACCCTATGTGCTTTTGTTTCTCCCTGTCAAATTCTGTTAGGGTTTACATTTTAAATTATAAACCCTAGGCTGTAATTTATTTCCTGTGTTAGAATTATCAAAGGTTTTGTTCTTCTAGTTTTACTTTTGTAATTTAATTCATGTTCAAATATTTATCCAGGGTTTTGGTTCTTTCCATATTACTTTTGTATTCTCTTTTACAGCTTAAATTTTGTTCTTTTAAAACTTAGGTTTTATTTCTAAAAATAGTGCCTATATATTTTATTTTGTTTTAGGAACCCTACTGGCAGATTACATATTGCCAGTAGAGCTTTGTTTAAAAGTAAGGGGTAGTTTCAGGTCAAGCTTTAAACAAACTTTATAGATTATAATAAACTGATATAATAAATAGAATCTAGTAAATACTTTATATATATTATATTAGGTATAAACCAAAGTTGTAATTACTAATTTAACAAATATTTAACAAATCCAATTACCGCGCATTTTTTTTCAAGAGCACGAGCTCGCCTGTGGAAATACTCACAATTTAGAAATTCTCCATCATTCTTTTTGTTATGCAGGTGCAGCATTGAGGATCTCTTTCATGGTTGAGGAGCACACAGGATAAGATATCAAGCTTCAATGTCATTTCATGGTGATGGTGGATATACACAATTGTACAAGAGAATCAGCTTGAGGAACAATTTATGATTTAACTTTCATTTGCTTATTATTCAAGAGAACCAAAGGTAAATTTTCCCATTCATTATTGTTTCGATGGAAACTATGAACAATTGAGAAGAAAGATTGAAGAACCTTGAAGGATCAATAGTTATAAAGCAAGTTAAAGGTTTGAAAGCTTATAATTGAGGAGCAAAAAAAACAAACTATATTGAATTGATCATTGTGGTGATGGGGAATGTATGTAACCGAGGAAGAAAATCAGCAAGGAAGAAGAGACCGCAAGAAGTCATTGAAGAAGAGAAAGAAAAGAAACAAATAGACATGATGAATCAGAGGCTTTCTTTGGAAACTAATCCAAATCCAATTATAGAGGATATGGCGGTTCATCCTATTAATCCAGCATAAGAAAAAAGGAAGAATTCACTAGAGGGACCTTCAATTTCCACAATAGTTGTTGAACATGCACCCCATGGAAGTATTCAAGAAGCAAAATGTAGGTGCTCATTAGGGGATGTTTCAAATCCCACATCAAGTCAAAGTGATAAGTTACCATCTCAAGATGAAGCTCATGAAGAGGCGTTGTACATGGAGCCTACTGTTGAAGAGGCGTTGGACATGGAGCTTACTGTTGAAGAAGAAAATATTATCCAGACCATCAATGAGGATGTTGGACTTCCACCATCCAACTACTAGGAAGAGAATGAAAGACAACAAGTTGCTACTGAAATGCCAGAGCATATTGTTGATACACTAGATGATAGAAATCCAACCCCCTTACCTCCATTAGAAAGCACACATCGAAGAACTCTGAAGTGTATGCAAGTTGATGAAGGACTCCTCAATTCCATTGAAAGTACACTATCTAAATGTAGTATTGCTTATCAAACTCAACAAATACTAAATAAATATTTTGTTTCTAAATGTGATGGAGATAAATGTAGATTATTTTTATCATTGTTAAAATCTAAGGGCATGAATATTGTTAGGAAATCATTAGGGATAAAGATGATAAAGACTTATGGACCAATTTCTCATGTAGTTAAAAGCTTAGTGGATACCTTTGGTAAAATTGGTAAGAACACACGTTCAAAGGACCACAATGTGGCTCGTCATGTGTTGTCACAAGCAATTGTAAATAAGAACATCAGGGTCCTTCGTTTTCTCAAGCCTACATCTAAACTAGTTAATTTGAATGTAAAAACCCTCTGTAGGTATTATATTAGAAGAGAACATCTTGACACAACCGCCTAGATAGATTTTTGGGCCTTTATTGGTAAGTTGCCACGTCGTGACATGAAGCTAGTTGATGCAGTAAAGGGACTAGTGCAGAGTTTTTGGCATGATCACACAAGGCCTTTTTCAAACCAGAAGGATGTACTAAAACTGAGAAGGGTTTCAAAGGATCGTGAACCACATATTAAGCATCTTCTTGATATAACATAGAAAGAACTATACGAGAAATTTAAGAATGAACATAGACAATTGAATTTGGGGCAAAGATCTTTTGAGAAATGTAAGCCCTGGTATGTTAGAATAAATACTCTTCGTAACACTTGTTGTTGTAGATACCTTGTAGAATATGAATATTACTATGAAAAAATTTTGTACATTCATCGTGTGTTGCATACTAACCATGTGTAGGATTGCTCCTTGACAATACCACCGACCTCATCAAGAGAATTCATTCATAGTATCATGTGCAATAGGCCTGAGGGGCAAACTTACTATGCAAAATCCTGTTTGGATGGAACTTGCTCCAATTGTGCTGGAATGGCATAATTGAGCCAATGTATGCACAAGACTAGAGACAATGAATTTTGGAATATAGTTACAGACATGAAAATTTTCAAATATATCAGCTATGAAATAGTCCCAGCGAAAGAAAGCAAAAAAATACAATTGGTGACATCTCAGGTACATGCATTTATCTATAAATTTATGTTTCAACGGTCGTATTTCATTCCTTACTTACAAAAAAACCTAATATTGAGATTATTTTGTGTCAATAGGTACAAGTTAGTGTCTTCGTCAAGGAATTTTTTGAAAAGACACATCAATATGTTCAACATGTCCACTTGGCACAATGGCAGGATGAGAAGTTTAGAATATGAAGAGATACATTTCCTCATGGTACTATACTTTCAGTTGTGGATTTTGCCGAGAACTACACTCTGCAACCTCAAAATGAGATCTAAAGTCAGTATTATCACTCTAAGCAGTTTTCCTTGATTGTGCATATCACATATAGGCATGGCCCAAATAGCAGTGAAGAGCAAAGAGAAATTATAAAGGAATATGACTTCTACATAAGTGATGATAGGTGCCATGACTTCCACTATGTACGTCATTGCTTCATCATGTTCTATGATCATTTGAAGGGCAAGAACATACAGATGTATCGACACTAGATTTGGTCTGATGGATGTGCTGGTTAGTTCAAAAATGCACGCATATTTCAATGGTAGTGTTCATTGCATAAAAACTACAAAGTTCCACATATGTGGAACTATTTTGAGACTAGGCATGGTAAAGGAGAGCATGATGGAGCCAGATCATGTGTCAAAACAGCCCTACAAATAGAGGAATTGAAATTATCTACAATATTTACTATTCAAAATGCTCAATCTATAGTCAGGTGGTGCACGTCAGTAATGGGAGATGAATCAGCTATGCGAGTAGAATCCACAAGAAAGAGACATGTGGAGAGATTTTTTTGGGAGGTGGTAGACATAGATCGTTCACATGCATGGGAATGCAATACTTTTCCTGGGACTTGTGGCTTTCATTCAGTTCGAAGCTCTGACAACCCAGTATTTGAAATTTGGACCAGAAAACTCGCTTGTTTTTTCCCACCTTATTGTCATGGTGAATGGGATGTGTGTGAATCATTGGATTGGATTGATGGATGGGATCGCATATCACTTCCACTTGATCAACATTCAATTGTTGAGTTAACTCTGTTGGAAGAAGACCAATCGTCTATTTCTATAGATTTTGATCATGTATCAAACCTTGTACAACCTGGTATGATGCATTTCCTTAACATTTTTTTGTAAAATTTACGTAGTCTTGAAACTCACATTAATGGCCTTATATCACATGAAAAATATTTGATCATATACCTACAATCATACTATGCAGGACACATATACGCAGTGGTTGCCTCAAAAGATAGTGAATGGGGTGGTGATTATTGGTTGGCACGTTGTATAGATGGAAAGCAAACCCTCATTATGTCCATGACTGATGATGAAAAGAACCACTTCCCCATTGGGTCTATGGTTGTTAAAGGTGAATACCTTACACATGACAACAATGCAAGAAAGAAGGGTGGATATGTTTACAAGGATTACAAACCAGGTGCAAGTGTGTATCACTTTACCAACTTAATCATTGGTACAAACCTCCATGTACGAACAATTCCTAGTCAGAATTCATCGAAGGTACGCTACTTCTTACCGGATACAGAGCACGAGAGACTAATGGAGACCATCATTATAAGAGATGATCTGGAGGGCTTGGTTGTATGATAATAGGTGGGATCTAGCATGATGATGTATGTATCATAATTTTAATTTTCTCATGTATGTTTCTTATGAATATGTCAATTTTGTGTTCTTGATATGCGAAATTTTCCATACATGTACCTCTGTAGGTCATACCTATCAAATTTCTTTGTAGGCTCTCTTACAGGACTAAAACCCTAATTTTTCAAGTAGGTAATATTGTCAATGTTTTCAGCTGATATATACAACTAGGATGATGGAAACAAGATGCCGCAATGATAAAATTATGTTTTAAGGCTTGTATAATTTCCTTCTTGACAACTCACCTCTTATACCCGCATGTCCATTGCCAAAGGGGTAGTGCCTAGTAGTGTTGGAATTTCATCTCATCTTTTTTATTGAGAAGTTTAATTTCTACTTAAAAGATAATAAAAGATAATAAGAGATTTATTTAACTTTGTTTTTAGTTGATTATGTTTTTTTGAACATTGAAAGTGGAAGAAAATAACCTACTAATATTGACACAAACAACTCAAAAGTTTAACATGATTCAACATTATGCATATGAAGTATTCAAAAGTAACATGTGCTAACATTATGCATGTGAAGTAGGTCAACATCATGCATGTGAAGATATTAAGTGATAAACTTAATAAACAAACATTTTTTGGAACCTCTCATGCTTTCAAAAGGTTAATGTTTCATGTAATGCATAATAGAAAATTTTGGGAGGTTGACATGTTGGGTCATTGGTGTAATTGAAATTGTGATATTTTAATTCTCAATTATAAGATATGATTTTATTAAGGAGTTTAATTTCCAATTAAAACATAACAATAAACTCATTTACTCATGTTTCTCATTGACCATGTATTATAAAAATCCTGAAACAAAACAACATACTAGCAATGATAGCTCAACAACTCAAAAGTAACATTAAGTCATTGATGCACAGAAAGCCACAGACAGTCGGGATGCAGTTGTCATTGCCATATTTTCGATGCCCAAACACACTAGCAAGAGTTGACGGAATTAAAAATTGCGGCTCCGTGAGGTTTTTTGCGCACGAGGCACAAGTCCACCAAGTGTCCCTAAACGGTATCTGGAGGTGACTTGCAACTCGCCATAGATCGATGCTCAGGCCTTCGATCGACTAACCATCAATTCCATTGGATTTGCGACGTGGGATTTTAGCTAGTGGGGGGCCTCTCCCTCATGTCCATTTCCCAATGACCTCCGTCTACGGTGGTTTCTGAAGCTAGGGTTTCACTCAGTAAAGGACAATGCAGTCACGCCAACGAGGGCCAAAGATGGAAAGCCACGAATGGTGGGGATCTAGTTGGCATTTCCATATTTACCATGCCCAAACATGCTAGCAGGAGTTGACAAAATTCAAAATTGCAGCTCTATGAGGTTTTTTGCGCACCAGGCACAAGTCCACCAGGTGTCCCTGAACGGTTTCTGGAGGTGACCTACAACTCGCCATAGATCGATGCTCGGGCCTCCAATTGATGAACCATCAATTTCGTTGGATTTGTGAAGTGGGATTTTAGCTGGGGGGGCTCTCCCTCCTGTCCATTGCCCAGTGACCTTCGTTTATGGTGGTTTCTGAAGCTAGGTTTTTTCTTAGTAGGGGACAATGCAGTCACGCCAACAAGGGCCAAAGCTGGAAAGCCACGGAAGGTGGGGATGCGGTTGGCGTTTCCATATTTCCCATGCCCAAACATGCTAGCAGAAGTTGACGAAATTCAAAATTGTAGCTCCGTGAGGTTTTTTGCGCACCGGGCACATGTCCACCAGGTGTCCCTGAATGGTATCTGGAGGTGACCTACAAATCACCATAGATCGATGCTCGGGACTCCAATCAACAAACCGTCAATTCCGTTGTATTTGTGACATGGGATTTTAGCTAGGGGGAGGCCTCTCCCTCATGTCCATTGCTCAGTGACCTCCATCTATGGTGGTTTCTGAAGCTATGGTTTTGCTCAGTAGGGGACAATGTAGTCATGCCAATGAGGACCAAAGCTGGAAATCCACAGATAGTGGGGATGCAATTGGGGTTTCCATATTTCCCATGCCCAAACACGATAGCAGGAGTTAATGGAATTCAAAATTGCGGCTCTTTGAGGTTTTTTGTGCACCGAGCACAAGTCCACCAGGTGTCCCTAAATAGTATCTGGAGGTGACCTGCAACTCACCATAGATCGATGCTCGGCCCTTTTATCGATGAACCATTGATTCCGTTGGATTCGTGACATGGGATTTTAGTTGGGGGGGGGGGCTCTCCCTCTTATCCATTGCCCAGTGACCTCCATCTACGATGGTTTATGAAGCTAGGGTTTCGCTCAATATGGGACAATGAAGTCACGCCAATGACAGCCAAATATGGACAATGCATTTCATGCCAATGAAGACCAAAATTGGAAAACCCTATCCCTAACTAGGGTTTAACCCTGTCCCTATTAGCTCAAAAATTCAACAGGTGTCCCTCAAAGCCTGTAGGAGGTGGGATTCAACGTGCCTTAGAATCATGACCGTTGCTCAGATTGACGAACCGTTGGCTCCGTTGGATTCAGGACATCGGGATAGTGCTAGGGTGGCCCTCTAATCTAGGTCCATGGACAAGAGACCATTTTTTTGGTCAATTTTGGAAACTAGGGTTTTGCTTAGTAAGTGAATGTGAAATATTTGCACATGGGGGTCAAATTCGCATATTGCTCGACCATGAAGGTGTGGCTAGTGTTCCCACATAACACATGCCTAAACACACTTGCATGACCCACTGAAAGCCCTTTTTTATGCACAGTTTCCATTCTATGCCCCAGGTAGGGATTCAATAGGTGTCCGTGAAAGCCTGTTGGAGGTGGGATTCAATGTGCCATAGAATCATGACCCTCGCTCAGATAGAAAAACCATCAGCTCCGTTGGATTTAGGACATCGGGATACTGCTAGGGTGGCCCTCTAATATGGGTCCATGGACAAGGGATCATTTTTTGGGTCAATTTCAGAAACTAGGGTTTTGTTCCATAAGTGAATGTCCAGTTTCTATACATATGGGTCAGCTTTGCAAATTCCTTGACCATGAACATGTGGCTAGAGTTCCCACATGGAACCTACCTAAACACGCTTGCACAACCCACTGAAATCCATTTTTGATGCACGGTTTCCACTCTATGCCCCGGTTAGGGATTCAACAGGTGTCCCTAAAAGCCTGTAGGAGGTGGGATTCAACGTTCCATAGATTGATGACCGTTGCTCAGATCGATGAACCATCGGCTCCATTGGATTCAGTACATCGGGATAGTGCTAGAGTGGCCCTCTACTCTGGGTTAGTAGGCAAGGGATCATTTTTTTTGTCAATTTTGGAAACTAGGGTTTTGCTCAGTAAGTGAATGTGAAATTTTTTCACATAAAGGTCAGCTTGAAGGAGATTGTAGATCTTTCCCTCATCCAAGATATGTGAGCATTTGTACGATGAAATGCAGGAGGAGACAACACCATTACGTCAGTAACCATGTAATGGAACATGTTTATGTTTAGAAACATGTGGCCATTCTATTACGCCATTATTACAAAATATATATATATCTTCACGCTACGAATGCTTCAAATAATACTCCATAAACATGAATTTATTAAAAAAGATTCATAATAGTACTTCTCTAATCAATTTAAACTATAATAAAATCACACATAACTTTCATCTCTTTCAAAGTTGTTACTCAAAGCCATTCACCAAATTCCATGTCCAATAACAAAATGATAAAATAATGTGCAGGACATACATAATGTGCATGATATAGTCATAACCATTATTTTGAATCAACCTTATAATAATCAGATACTTTTAGGTTTGATGTGTATCCCATGTATTCGTTAGATGAAATACATCATGCCAAACAATAATATTATTTATGTAGACCACACTGGTGCATCACTTAAGTGTGTCAACTTCGTGCATCCTTTAAACGATTGTTAGGTTGTTATGTGGGTAAGGTGCTTTGTATTCCACCAATTTGTATCAATTTCTTAGTTGTGCTAGGTGCTTATGTGTATTAGGTATGTTCCATCTTTGTGAATACAATTTGACATTGTTAATATAACATTGTATATGCAATTGGATTGTGGTAAAAACAATTAAAATGTACATTTTTGTCATTACGTAACATTGTAATTGTGCATTATTCTCAAATTTATAACTGATATCTCCATGCAATCGTAAAATCTATAAAAAATTGGGAACATTACACATAGAAACATTATTCGCCACATGTGTATAATCACACTTAAAAGACTGAACCATGAATATCTCAAGAGCCTTGATATGAAATATTTTTTATATCATGAAAGTTATAATACAAAATAGAAGGCCTATCTATGGCCTATCAATGTACATGTATTAAAAACATATTTGATGTACATGTGCACACAAAAGTACATCTATCGTGGACTGCGCACCTATACTCTAACTCTGGATTGTACATAAAAATACATATTTGTCCTGGACTAACACATCAAAAATCTAACTTTCTCTTGTTTTTCCCAGACCCTGATGCTTTTCAGCTTTGTCTACAACCACTGTTCATCTCTAGAAACTGCAAATCAATGACAATATTTCTTGATCAGGTAACTGAACTAGTATTGTCCATTAATAACAAAGTTTGAAAATTTAAAATATGACTCAATTGTAAATAAAACAAAGACTCACTTCATCCATTGGGGTTATAGGTGCCTCTGGTGTTGAGGTTATAGGTGCTTCTGCTTTCCTTCACCTTGCAAAGAGCCTCTCTGCCATGCTTCTCTGCCAATAAAAAATAATATCTCAATTATCTCAAGAATTATCAACATGTACATGAATGAGAAAGTACTAATCAATTATGTAAAAAATGAACATCTCACCGAAAAAACCATTTCTAGGGGATTACGCTGGGACTCTTCAGTAGTAAGAGGAGCCGTAGGTTGAACATCAACCTCAATTGCATGCACTAATGGACCAGGGTGTGGCTACATTCACCAAATGATAAAATAGTTAGGCATCATGCATGTCCATAAACAATACAAATGAAATGTACACTTATAAATATTCAAGTAGATGTACCTCAATGTGACTTATCCCTATTGTAGATGCAGCATTGACCGTAGCATCAACAATCCCACTAAGTTCTGGCACGGATGTCTCTACATCCTGAGGCTGTAAACATGCAAAAATAACATTAAGAAAAACCACTTGTGAAGTGAATTCATAGCTAACCAACAACTGCCATTGAAAGTGTGTACATTACCGTGGGATGAGTAGGTTGATCCTCATGCACACCCGCTCTGTTCAAGGAAGAGGGTTGCCTCGTGTAAACAACCCCCTTAGCTATGTTTGGACTACAGGGAGATCCAAACCAAAGAGGTGGTGCAGGGATCTGCGATGACGTCTGCATTCATAAAGTGTTACCATAGTTAGACATGGATTTGAATGGATTGAATAATATGTACTGAAAAAATAACATGTTGTAATCTACTTACCCCTTCTTGGGAAATATCTCCACCATGGGAGTGACCGCTTCAATAAATTTCTTGCCTCTCTTTAGATGCTAATAGCATCTACAAGTTTAAAAATCATAAACATTAGCGATCTATAAAGGAGTGTACAGTAAGAAATTTAAATAATTTGAACAAGATTCAGTCATAACCCATGTACTTACATTCTTCAAGTAATCATAGGAAAATACCTCACAAATAAAATACCTCACAAATAGGAGGTTTATACGAAGGTGGAGATGGAGGGATTTGGCACACCCAAAAAGGCATTCGCCCAGTCGAGATTTGCTCCAATGTTGTACAATAGATGCACAATGAGGAGAAAAAGATGGCCTCGACCTATTTTTTTTTTAAAACATTAAAAGAAATGAGGAAAATACCTCACAAATAGGAGGTTTATCCAAAGGTGGAGATGGAGGGCTTTGGCACACCCAAAAAGGCGTTCGCCCAGTCGAGATTTGCTCCAATGTTGTACAATAGATGCACGATGAGGAGAAAAAGACGGACTCGACCTATTTTTTTATTTTAAAAAGGCTTTCCAAATCGCGCCTCCGTTTTAGTGAACACTCTGGTAACACTACAAATGGGAATAAGAACTAAAAAATATGAATGCAACACAAGACTAATGGGATTGAGGATTGAAGAGAAGATCAGGAAATATATTTGCTTGCCATTGACATTTGTTAACTTGTTCCGGGATGGAATGGAATTACACTACCTTCACTTCAGTGTTTAAAAAAAAACCTACCTACCTACGTCCTATGCTTCAATATTATAACCAATATTATCAAGGAAATGTTAAAAATTCACAGTACACCAAGAAACTTACCTGCAAATTTAACCTACCTACCTAAGCTTCAATATTATAACCAATATTATCAGCAAAAAGTTAAAAATTCACAATAAACCAAGAAACATACCTATGATTTTAACCTACCTACATAAGCTTCAGTATTATAACCAATATTTTCAAGAAAAAGTTAAAAATTCATAGTAAACCAAGAAACTTACCAGCAATTTTAACCTAGTTACCTACACTTTAGTATTATAACCAATATTATCAAGAAAAGGTTATAAATTCACAGTAAACCAAGAAACTTACATGTGATTTTGTAAGGGAAGAAGGTGATTTTGACTATAGAGCTGCAGAATTCATGGCTCGCCTCTTCAAGAGCCTCCGGGTTCTCTCCAATGTTGTTTTATCCATGGCAACGATAGCAATCAACTACCGAAATTATTAAACCCTAACCCCACAAATTCCATTTTGGATTCAAAACTGTTAACTTACACATGGTCGGAGATAGAAGGTAGACAATTTACAAAATTTACACTTCATTGCCAAAATTCCAATTTTCCATGACACAATTAAAAATGACTAACATAAATGACTAATTCCTATTCTTCTAGCTAGTCATTTTTTATGTCATGACTAAATTGGTAGTTTATGTTAGTCATTTTTAACTCTGTCACTTATTATCTAGTCATATTTGTTAACTGGTGACTAAATTAGTCGTTAATTTTAGCAATTTATAGTTGGATCAATCAAAATTGCTCATATTTAGTAGTAAATCACTTGACAAACCTGTGCTGACTATAATTTATAGTCACGTAGTCACTAATTCCTCATTTTTTACTAGTGTATGCCATTTTTATACCCCCTAGTACATATAAACCCCTGATAGCCTACATCCTATCCTCCAATACATACAATATATTGACCCTGTTTTCACAATTTAAAAACACCCCTTTATGAATGAACATGATAAGATATTGCTCAATACTTGGTGAATCCCCTGTGCTCTAGGCTAATCTAGGACCTCAAATGCCACATGTAGATTGAACTAGGAGAGAGTAGGACATCACTGCAATGATTTGGAGTTGAGTGCATTCCCATATGCCACCTCTTGAGTGAAATAGAGCACAAAAGGATTGAAGTGGAGCAAACTCCATTCACATGCAACACCTCTTTAGTTGACTAAGAGAGAAGAGAGTGCACTCCCCTAAAAAGGAACATTCATTTTCACCTAACTCCTGAAATATATAAACTAGTAACCAAAATGCATAAATCATGTAATTTTGACCCACAAAGGTGTGCTAGGCTTCATGAAAGTGGATAAATGAGTACCCTAGGTGTGTAATACCCCCTTTAATCATTTTAATACAATTTTATAAAATTTAACCCCATGTGACCTAAATTGACATCTAATCAACCATGTCCAAGCAAATTCAATCATGGTCAAACATAATCAAACATTGTCAACCATAGTCAACCTTTGTGAACAATTGTCAACCATAGTAATTGTGATCAACCATAGTTTCATGGTTAACCACAGTTAAAAAGGGTCAACCATAGTTCCATGGTAGCCAACCATGACTTATTATCGTCAAAGAAAGTAAAACTCAACCATACACAACCAATGTTCACTAAAGTAAACCCATGCTTAACCAAACTCAAACAATTCCCAAGCGGAGTTTCAACTTCGACTCGCGTCGGTTCAATCAGACAATCAAGGCGGGAACATGAACAGGATTCTTTTATGTGATCTCCCGCTCTCTTTTTTAAACGTGTTTTCGGCTATTGGATCGTTTCACCAGCCAGTGTCAGACACTACCATTCAAGATCTGATCTTTTCGAATTTGCTGTTAGAATTCGATGTTGGTAGGCCTGGAATTTCAATTTTCTTGTTTTTGTTAATGAATATTTCAAGTTTTTGGTGATTATTATTTTAAGTTTTAGGTAATTTACTAACTAGAAATTACGAATAATGCAAAGCAACTTAACATAAATATACAAAACACAACATATTATAGCAATATTTTTTTGAACAAGCAACAACACAATAAAAAAGAGTAATTCAGAACATTGCAGAGACATGCTCACCACAATAAACAAAAATAACTAACTAAAATAAATTAGAAATGATATATATTAATATTTTTGCTAAATTTCTTAACTGTCAATATTAACCTATTCATATTAAAATTAAGTATCCAATACATACAAAAATGAAAAATACATTCCAGGCCTTGCTGGTAGAGTTTTCCACATTTCGCGCGTGCGTGAACATTGTTTTGCAATCTCCAGTCTCGAGGCTTCACCGCCTCAGGCCTGCACTCATGCCTCCAGTCTCGAAGCTTCGCAAATGTTTATTTATTATTATTTAACAATCCAAGAATTTCTTCACCATTTGAAATTGTTGGACAGTAGGATTGAAACTGACATGAAATTGTTGGACAGTAGGATTAAAACTGACATGACGATTAATGGGCGTTACTTACGGCGAGCAATACATAACATGCAGTGGAGCATTTAATGCGACGGCCGTCGCACTGTCCGCCGTCAGGTCAGATCCGTTCCAAAGAGCGATCCGATGGCTGACAGTGCCGTCGCATTAAATGCTCCACTGCATGTTATGTATTGTTAGCCTTTACTTACGCTCCAATCCAATATACCATTCTTTTATAAAATAAGAAATTTCTGAAAAGTAATAATTTCCAAAATAATAACGCTTATACACTTTAACTATGAAAACAATAGCACTAAATTATGGGCTTTGGTTTTTATGAGGTTTTATATTCAAACTTCATGGTGATCAGGGGTTGAGATTGTGAGTTAGTTTTGCTAGAACAGTAGTATTTTTTGTTGGAAGTGTTGTTGTCTTTTAATGTTTTGTGCAACCAAGTGACAATTCCACTTCAGAGTAATCTATCTACCCGACTAATTCCAACACCTACTTTCACACCAACTGCACTCTCGAATGCATCTATCCATAGATTTAGCCATTGAAATTCTTGTTTTTTAAATGCAAGTTTAAAATTGTAAGTTTTGATTTGAATTTTTATGAAAATTGCAAATGTATATTTAGAACTGTATAATTTTAGTCTAACTCTATAAAAATAACTGGAAAGATCTAAAACTTAGAACGTTTTACCAACTTCCTTTGTAACAATTAATCAATTCCTTTGTTTGTTTTATTGAACCCTATCCAGGTTTAAACCTTGGATTCTCTATCCTTCATGATCACAGAGGTTAAAGTTTTAAACTAGCATACACACAGAACATTGGCGTTATCAAATCCATAACAATTGAATTTCAAATTACAATTTTTTAGAACACAATTTCAGATTAGGTTTAGATCAGTTTAGTCTGTAGATTCAATTTGATTTGGTAAATTGGTATTTTTCATTATTGCATTATAACAGAGTGTAATAATAGTTTGTTGTAGAATTGATCTCAAATGAAAATGCAAGAAAAGAAGCAGAATATCTGTTGTTCTTGGTCTCACTGTGACGGAAAGATAACTGAGTAATTTATCACCAAACAGAGTCAAGTAGACCCGGGTGCATAGATAGCTTACTCCGTTCTACTTCTACTTGCAGTTGAACAAATAGTTCCCACATTCAAACTAAAAACAGCTTACTAATTGAAAAAGAATATTTAAATTAACTTTATAAAAAAGATATCATATTATTGGACATGTTTTCACTTTTTGTGCATTACCAATGCACCAAAGCACCCAAACAAATATCACTATCAGATTGATTTCGCTTTATGGGAGAATATCATATTGCACAAGTTGTCACTGGTTGTCAAATGTAAATGCATGAAGGGATAATAAAAATTCTTTTATACTTATCTGGCGACTGTGCTGCAAAATTGACTGAATTTGACAAGGCAGGATTTAGTAAATCAACCCTAATATTAGCTAATGATAGCGCCGAATAATTATTCGAATGTGCGCTTGCCGCCCCACAATTAGAAATTTAGAAGCGTGATAACTCACAAGTGCATTTAGAATTCCATTCAAGCTAGGCCTATTACTGCTTATAGCGTCTATCTTAGCTATCCTGTTTTGAACGTCAGCCGCCATTAGAGTGATTTGCGTAGGATTAGGGTTGAAATTTGACTCAATATTCCCCGTCTAGTTTCAGTATTTATAAATTTATGGGGTCTCATATTTCCATAGTATCAATGCTTTAGAAGATAAATCATTTTTCCTTGGTTGCAAAGATTTGACATCGATAAAGTTGTAAAGTACCACAACAACATAAAACTAATATAAATTAAACTAAAAGTATTCCTTTTAAAATCCCAGAATCAAGAAAAAAAACAAAAAAAATTTAGTTATCATATATATTTTCTTATTTTCATTAAGTTGTAATAGAAAAATATTTATAATAATACTTATTTTTGCAACTTATTATATGATGTTGTGAATAGACTAATACCATTATAAATTCATTTTAAAAGAATCAAATCACTGGGAGTACAACTTCAACATGATTATATGATGTAATTGGTTTTAACATATGCAGATATAAACTTTAATATGTGAGCATTTGATAGTAAACTAAAACATTTGCATTTGAAAATTCATGCAAACACTTTTCACCAATAACCTACATATCGTTTCATATGATTCGCAACTCATAATTATCCAATTATGATTCTCTGATTAAGGTGTGACATAACAAAGATACATGTGCAAGGATTTTATAAAAAACTAAAGTATCATGATTACAAAATTAAATAGTGGATCCACAACAACATGACATGCATGAACAAAACGTATTGTGTTTGTACGAGTCATGCTTCATGTGTTTCCACTAGTTACAAAAACAAATATTTATATTTATATTTATTTGTAAATATAATGCAAAGAAATTATTTTAATATATGTTAATGTTAATATACAGGTTTTTTCAAGAATTTTGGAAGGCAAATTGATCCATTAAGGAAAGGCAAACTTCATAGATTTGGTTTAATTGAATGGAAAGTTTCATATGCAGAATTGTTTGCCGAAGTTTGTGAGATTTTAGGTTTCTTTTTTGAAAAAAGGAATAGCATTATAGTTTTTCTTGTCTTAATATATAAGAAGGAAGAAAACCATAAGGATGATTTGTAGATAAGTAATTTAAAACTATAATGCATTGAGTTTTCAAAAATTTATAGAAAATGTTAAAATATTAGAGTCTACAACTTAGTTGCATAGTTTTTAAACTAATATGCATATTTTTATATTTTTCATGTTGAGTGTAGAAATTTACTTGCATGAAACTTCAAGTCATAAGGCTTGTGTGCTTTCTACATAGTTGTTCATTGGAAAGTGGAAATCTTTGTTCTTCTGTGTCTCTTCCCAATAGGGCCTAAAAAAGCCAAATATGTTCTTATTAGTAGTTTATTTTGAGAAATTAAAGATATGTTCTTATTAGTAGTTTATTTTGAGAAATTAAAGGTAGAGAATACAAGTTAAAATTAAATGAAACAAAAGAAAAGGTAGAGTACACATCTAATCCATATAGAGAATACACAAAAGAATTTAGTAGCATCTAGAGAACTTAAAAACATGTAATTGAATTCTAAAGACAAAACAATTCTTTTATCATCATAATTGCATGAATGCAAATTTTTGAATTGAATAAACAAATGTATTTGAATGAAAAATTATATTTTATCTTTGAAGAATTGAATGTATAGATGTGTTCAAGCCTTAATAGCCCCCTTGTTGACCACCTACGTGACACTCCTTCAAGTTTTGAAATATAACATTTACAAAATTATGTTGTGTTTTCTTAGACCTTATTCTTTTGATCTTGATAAAGGATTGATTACTCATGAATCGATTGTTTCTTATCAAATGTGTGCTCATGTGTTGCTTCATGCTAATCTTTTGCATATGTATTACCAATCTATTTTTCAATTTAAACTTGTTGTTTCTTTATTTGTTTTATTTTAGGCCTCACTCACTTTGTGTCTGCATTTCTTTGATTTGAATGGATCTGAATTCTTTTGAAGTAGTATCATATTCATTTAATTTTATTAAATCATTTGTGTACCACTAGCTGGATTAGAACTATTTGTCATCTATCAATGGAGTCAGGTGTTCACTTTGTTCCTACATTTCTTTGATTTGAATGGATCTGAATTCTTTTGAAGTGGTATCATATTCATTTAATTTTATCAAATCATTTGTGTACCACTAGCTAGATTAGAACTATTTGTCATCTATCAATGGAGTTAGGTGTTCTATATCACAGTTGATAGTGTTGATGGATATGACTGTGGGTTAAAGATCATGTCAGTTTCATTTGACATCTTGAAAACATGTATAGAAAATATGCAGGGCAAGATACTAGAATTCCATTTGGATAAAACCTCCTTCAAGTTCCATTTAAAATGATGTTGATCTCAATTTTGACTATTTGTCAAATTCATATTTTGAGTCATGAAAGATGTTGCCTTTAAGTTCTTGGGCATTGTGAACTTAAATAAAATCTCAAAATCCAATTCTGAGGTCAACACATAATTTATATTTGTTGTGGCACCAATTAATCCATTTTAGATCCTCTATGATATTTTTACTCTTCATTACCCAACAAGGATGAAGACATGGATCAGTGCTACGATTGCCAATTTTGGAATGAGAATCATATAGGTAGGTTATGTGTCTACCTTGTATTGGTGAATCACTTCTCTATCCAATATTAGATATGAAAATCAACATGTGGAAAATGCATTTAATTTTTCTACAATCTTTTCAATTAGGCTCTCACAACTTATGTGATAGGAAATATGATGAACCTGTTGGTGAACAATGCCAAATAAAACCATATTTCAACAATATTGAAAGAGCAAATGATGCCACAGTTGCATATTAAGTTGGGAAGAGGAACTACAATATGACGAAGCCTTATCAAGCATACCTAAAGCACTCAGATTAGACATTGCCCAACATTTCTTCTTACAAATTCTTTAAAATTGTGTCATTATCAATGGATTTTCTCATACTATATTGCTACTACTTGTTGCAGTGATATAAGATGAGTGTTTTCTACAAAATGTGTACATCATTTTGAAGAAAAAGTTTGTAAACAATTTTAGAATTCTAGAGCACATTAGTGGGCTTAATGGTTCAGAACATGTGTTATTTTTTTGGAGGTCACAGGTTCAAAACCGGGGTAAGGTTGCTCAAAGGTTATTGGTATATAGAGCTTGCAAGCTGTTGGATATATTCTTAACAAGTTGCTGTTCCCGTAGGCTGTTGAAAAAACATGCCTAGTATAGAAAAATTTGATCCAGATCTTTTCGAATTCGCTGGTAGTGCCTCCAGTCTCGAAGCTCGCTGGTAGTGCCTCCAGTCTCGAAGCTTCGCATATGTTTATTTATTATTATTTAACAATCCAAGAATTTCTTCGCCATTGAAATGGTTGGACAGTAGGATTAAAACAGACATGACGATTAATTGGCGTTACCCACTATCCATTTATTCCAATCCAACATACCATTCTTTTATAAAATAATAATTTTCTGAACAGTAATCATTTCCAAAATAATAACGCTTATACACTTTAACTATGAAAACAATAGCACTAATTTATACATTCTCGACACAATTTTCTCATACACATCTAATTTTTAAGTTAAATTTCAGAAAGTTTCTTTTCAAAGTCTAGGTCGACAAAAACTAATTTAATTTACTATCAGACAACGTTCAAAAACTCGGGGCAAATTATAGGCGGCCGTCTATTTTCATTCATCAATTCTGATTTGCAATTATTTAGATTCGTGTACCATAAGACCTTTATTATTTTAATGAATGAAATAAGAGAAACCGTTGAAAACGCTCAGCGCATATTTTCTTTCCAAAAATTAAAAAATAGAATTGCTCACCAGTAATTTCATTGCAATAATTTGAATCGAAAACCAATATCTATTTAGTCTGGTTTGGTTCTTACTATGTTTTATGTTTGAATTTTATGGTGAGGGGTTGAGATTGTGGAGAGGAGTTCAGGTCATTTAATGCAATCTTAGCAGGCTTCATGTTCAACCTGCATGAAGCTTACTGTGGCAGCATTAATGGAGGCATGCAGCAGGCTAAATATTGCTTGCGGAAATTGTGAGCCAAACATTATGGAGACCATAACATGTTTAAACTTCATGATAAAGGGTTGAGACTGAGAGCCAGCCTTGCTATTCACTTGTTAGATGTGACAATTCTACTTACCAATTGACAGATTATTCTTACATTCAAAGTTTTTAATTGAAAAGAAAAAGATTTGACTTTATGAAAAGATATCAAACTGAACATGTTTTCATAATTATCTAATTATCATTCTCCAATTAGGGCAAAGGAAAAGATACGTGGGTAAGGATTTTATAAAAAACTAAAAATATCATCATTACAAAATTAAATAGCGGATCCATAACAACATGACATGCATGAACAAAATAAGGGTGTGACATAACAAAGATACATGTGCAAGGATTTTTTATAAAAAAACTAAAGTATCATGATTAAGAAATTAAATAGTGGATGCATAACAACATGACATGCATGAACAACATGTTTTCTGCTAGTGGCAAAAACTCTTTAGTGCTGCAAAGCTAGAGAGAAAAATGAGAAAACAAATATTTGTAAGTATAATGTAAAGAAATCATTTAATCCGTAATGTTGATATATAATTTTTTTGTTATTATTCCGTTTTTTCAGGTATTTCTTGTTTTTGGGGTAGTGGGGTTCATCAAAAGCATGTCGAGTGGGTACTTATTGGATGCGGAATTTAATTCTGCATCCAACGAGCTCTCGCGATCGAAATTTGAGTAAAAACACTGGGAGATATGTCGAAAATACAAACAAAAATGTAGTTTTTTCTTTTCTTCCTCCAAAATTAATAAATATTATTTTATTATTTTAACTATTGTTTTATTAATTCTTTTTAGGAGGCCCATTTTGAGTTGAAATTTCCTCTAACGATTTTTAAGAACAAGTTTATAAACAATCCTAACAATCTCGATGTTGAGAAAACATACCTAGTATGGGAAAATTAAAAATAATAGCATCAAAGGAGTTTAAATTTTCAAATATCCTGATGGGATTAGCAAAGGTTTAAACATTTTGTCTTCATGTAACAAATCACATTCTTGGAAAAGTTGCAAAGTTGGAATTATTGTGAAGATGGGAAATTTTGTGACATGTGACAAAGAAGATGGGGGGTTTTCGAAAGTGTCACAAATAAAATTGGAATTTTTGGGACATCCAAAAAGAAGTTTGAGAGTTTTGCAATACATGAAGAATAAGTTCCAAATTTTTACGTCATGTGACAAGAAATTTTCATAAGATGTGAGCTTGGTATTTTGGCCATCACATGTGACCTCACCTTTTGTTTGATCATTATTTGTATCATTGGAAAGATATTGTTGAGATCTACAACTTTATGGTTATAAGTTTTCTCATACTACTCACTAGAAAGTTAATTTCAGAAACAAAACTGAGCACATTGTCAATGGTAAAAAATGATCAATTTGAGTTTTGGAATGTCCAAATTGGTAACAACATTTCATGTAATATGTCTATGAAATCATTATCAAATTGACTAAGGTAATAACCTATGAAAGGAGATAGAACTCAAGGAATTAAGCTCCAAAAAATTCATGAAGTTGTCAATTAACTTCTTCATGCTAAATGCAAATTTATAAAGTGTGATTTGAATTTTATATATTTTCAACTTATATATCTTGTGGTGATGACACCTAGGTACCAATGTTGAGAAGGGTATATTATAGATTTTAATTAATAGAAATTAACGAGAAAATAATGAAAACTTACTTAAAGTCAAAAAAATGTAATCATCATATATATTTTCTTCTCTTCAATTAGTTGTAATAGAAAAATATTTATAATAACACTCATTTTTTCATCTTATTATATGATCGTATGAATGGACTAATA
>LPNX011094240.1:78307-88928 GCA_001517045.1 Pseudotsuga menziesii
CGTGCGCTAGTACTATATGTTCTCTATATGTATACCAGTTTTCGTAAGTTTATTCCATTATTGAGTGACTCAGACGTTGCACCCACAAAAACATATACCTTATAATATGTCCCAAAAATAAAAAGTTCCTGTTAAAAAATATCTAACTTTAGATAGTCAATAGCATTTTCAATAGAAAAAATTTATATATTTGGAAAGGTCATTCAATTTCCTACATTTTGTTTTTTTTACTCATCGCAAGATTCATTGTGTAAGTGTCTCAAAATATCCATGCAAGTTGATGGATGTCTGTTTTTTCAATTTTCTATTGCATCTGACGCGCCAAAAAAGACCCTCAACTTTGTGCACTCACCTAATTATGATTCTCTAATTAATGTGTGACATAACAAAGATACATCTGCAAGGATTTTATAAAAAACTAAAGTATCATGATTACAAATCCTTTCTTCTTACAAATCCTTGAAATTTGTTTCATTATCAATGGAGTTTTTTATGGAATTCTTCTACTACTTGTTGTAGGGATATAAGATGAGTACATTCCATAAAATGTGTACATCATTTTGATGAACAAGTTTATAAACCATCCTAACAATCCTGATGTTGAGAAAACATGCCTACTATGGGAAAATTTGTAATAATAGCATCAAAGGTGTTTAAATTTTCAAATCTCCTGACGGGATTAGCAAAGGTTTGAAGATCTTGTTTTCATGTAACAAGGCACATTCTTGGAAAAGTTCTGAAGTTGGAATTATTGTGAAGACGGGAATTTTTGTGACATTTGACAAAGAAGATGGGGAGTTTTGAAAAGTGTCAGAAGGAAAATTGGAAATTTTGGGACATCTAAAAAAGAAGTTTGAGAGTTTTGCAAGACATGAAGAATAAGTTCCAAAGTTTTACGACATGTAAAAATAAATTTTCATAAGATGTGACCTTGGTATTTTGGCCATCATATATGACCTCGACCTCTATTTGATCATTATTTATACCATTGGAAAGATATAATTGAGATCTACAACTTTATGGTTATAATTTTCATCATATTACTCACTATAAGGTTAATTTGAGAAACAAAACTGAGCACATTGTCAATGGTAAACAATGATCAATTTGAGTTTTGGAATCTCCCAATTGGTAACAATATTTCATGTAATATGTCAATGAAATCATTATCAAATTGACTAAGGTAATAACCTATGAAACGAGATAGAACTCAAGGAAGTAAACTCCATAAAACTGATAAAGTTTGCAATTAACTTCTTCATGTTAAATGCAAATTTATAAACTGTGATTTGAATTTTATATATTTTCAACTTATATATATATATATATAGTGGTGATGACACCTAGGTACCAATGTTGAGAAGTATATATTATACATTTCAATCCATAGAAATTAAAGAGAAAATAATGAAAACACATATTCTATACTTCATGGTGACGAAGCCCCACCAACATACAACAATGGTGTTATAGCACAAATCATCACTTCCACGTTTGTGATGATGATATCCCAAAATGGCTCATAAGTATCCAAGAACGAACATCAAAATGGAATTATCATTATGGAAGAATCCCTGAATACGAGCCTATATATAATTCTTAGTATTAGGATTTATAATTTTCCCTAGTCCAAACTGTCTATTAGATTATATTTCCCTAACTTAGGAGTCTTTTAGTTATTATTTGGTCCACTAGTATCATTGGGTCCACTTCGCCTAATGGGACCACATGTGCCAGTCACTAGAGTGTGGGGAACACCGATAGATGCTAACTGGAACTTACTGCATTTGCATGCATCAGTTTAGGAGCCTCCTAGACCAATCCCTACAGTTTAGAAGACACTAGGAGTGTCAGCACCAACCTCCTTCAGTTGTTAGCAGCTGGTAACTAGTTAAGCTTAGTTATGCTTCAGTTACATTTAGTTATATCTCCTCTAGTTCAGTTAGCACCATTTATGCATGGCTGCATGTGGGAAGGCGCCAGTTCTCACCTACTTCTCACCTACCACTGCACTTAGACTGGTTTGATTGATTGTAACTGATCGAGAAACTGTATTAGACATATGGAGTTAGCCAGTTGAGCTCTGATAGTGATTTAGACACTTCTAGTTAGCCATGTAGTCAGATTGAGTTGGTATATTCGAAGTCATCTCTCATCATTCAAAATATCCTTTATGTATTACCATTATATAATGTTGGGATGTAATGAATTTTATATTGTAATTATACTGAGAAATACCTGTCTGTTTCCTTTGAGATTATTTTTGTTCAGTGTGTATTATTCTTTCCTTTTCACTGCATAATAATTAAGAATCTTATTGCACTAATTTCTTGAAGATATAATGGCACAATAATTCTAATATGGTATCAGATCCATCTCAGGAAAGATTCAAGTCTATCTACTCTCCATTGTACACCAAAAGCAGTTGTGTTTCCACAGAAGTCTCGCAAAGATTTGCTTGCTTCCTATGAATTTATTCAGAGTGGTAGTGCGAGCATGATGGACCCTGAAAAAGTGTACATGTCAAGAGGGGAGGATTGATTCTGACATAGTGCGAAGTATTTTTGGTTTTGTAGTGATATTTTACGGGTTCAACTTCATATGGATTCGATATTATCAGTTCCTCTTCTTACTCCATTCATAAGATATTCGGAATGGAAATTGAAGATGATTGCATCTCTAAAGAGACAATGTCTTTATGAGGTATCTATTGGACTTGGTAAAGAGTCTTATGAATATGAGAATGACTGGCTAAATGATGGTGATAGATATTTTGGAATAATATGTACGGCCTTTTCTCCAATCTTGTGCTACCTTATTGATTCTGATGAATACCCAAAGGATCTCTGGATAGAATTGGATAGAACCTTTGGCAAGCACAATGAGGATCATTATAGAAATTTGAAGAGCACACCCCGCACCACAAGAGTTATTTATTCAAAAGTATCGACCTCTACTCTCTCTGATGAAGTTGTTCAAGATGAAGAAGCATAATCTTCCACACAGTCAATTCGAATTAAAGAAAATCTCCTTGGAGTGACTCCTTCTCATGCTGCTCTGAAAGTTTACGAGATATATGATATCTCATATTCTCACATGGCTAATACATTATAATACGTTCGAATCTATGTTATTGAAGAAAAACTCTCCATCCATTCTATGCAAAAATTCTCCAATGATTCTTCTATTTTAAATTCTGTGCATAGTTTACCGATGATTGTTTCAAAAAATAAACATGAACTTGATTTCTCTATCTCTAATGATGTTGCTGGTGTGTAGAAAAGTAATAATTTATAAATTTTAGAAATAATATTAGATTGTAGGGGTGATCCATTCACTCTCATTGATCTATAGCTTCCATCAAATTCCTACATATTGCGTGCACCAATACTTAGAATTTTGAAGAAGGGGAAAATTGTGCATAGTATCATCTCGGTGGAGCACACTCTTAGATCTAATATGAACCTATTTGGATCTGATATGATTTTATTTGGACCTAATCTGATATTATTTGGTTCAATTTTTAAGTTTCAACAGATTCCAGTAATGCTTGTAGCTGTTCTCATCAATTTTGGAGTGAAGAATCAAGTACCAAAAATCTCTTTCAAAATTTATACTGGGGATTTGACGTGAGTTTTCTCTCATGAGTTTGTTGATATTATATTTTGGAAATATTTTGATATTTTGGAAATCATATCAGATTTGAGGAGTGATCCATTCACTCTCTTTGATCTTGAGCTTCCAATAAAATCCCACGTGATTGCATGCACCAATATTCAGAATTTTGTTGAAAATGGAGAAAATTGTGCATCTACCATCTCGATCGAGCACACTCTTGGATATGATATGAACCTATTTGGATTTGATATGATCTTATTTTGATCTAATCTAAAATTATTTGGTTCAGGTTTTAAGTTTCAAGAGATTTCAATAATGCTTATAGCTGCTCTCATCAATTTTGGTGTGAAAAAACAAGTAGAAAAAGTCTCCTTCAAAATTGCTGTGGGGAATTCGATTTCTTTCCACACTTTTGGATCTGATATGAACTTATTTGGATCTGATATGATCTTATTTGGATATGATATGATCTTATTTGGATCTGATATGATATTATTTGGTTTAATTTTTAAGTTCCAAGAGCCTTCAGTCATGCTTATAGTTGGTCTCATCAATTTTGGTGTGACAAATCAAGTACCGCAAGTCTCCTTCAAACTTGCGGATGGGGATTTGATGTTAGTTTTCTCTTATGAGTTTGCTGATATTTTATTTTGTGAATCATTCGTTATTTACGAAACTATATTAGATTATGGATCTCAAGCATTCACTCTCCATTGTCTCAAGGATTCTCTACCTATCTATTTTACCACATGCTCATGTCCTCATAGAACTAGTAAAGATGGATACATTATGCATTCGCATGGACACTTTCTCCTAACACTTGGGGCTGATTTTACCTCACATGGTTTGATGTTCAAGGCTGCAATATATCAGTTGCTTGGGTGTTCCTCACATGGTTCAAATTATCAAGCACGTTTTCTCTCTTATTAGTTGATTTCAATTTCTCTACATGGGTCAATTTTGATCTAGCAGTTGTCTTTATTTTTATTCAGTTGAGCATATTCTTCTTCTTCCAAAGAGGAATATTCCTCCAGACATACTCATGTACTTTGGATTCATAGGTTGACATGCACAGCTTCATGATGTTGTTGCACAGAAGAACCATACTGTTGCATAGTGCTGCAAATTGCAGCAGAGTTTTAACAAGTTATTTTTCTAAGGAGGAAGATTATTTATTCTAAATATAACTTGTATTTTCCTAATTCTTGCTTATTTTGAGGGCGGTTTCCCATGAGGTTTTCACCTATTTCCTTGGTTTATTAAGCAACATTTTTTTATCTTTTAGATTGTATAAGGGTGATTTTTGGCCTTGTTGCAAGGGCTCGCAGTTGTCCAAGTTAGGATTCGGGGAGCGGGGGGGGGGGGCATTAGGATTTATAATCCTCCCTTGTCCAAACTATCTATTAGATTATATTTTCCTAACTTAGGATTTATTTAGTTAGTATTGGGCCCATTGGTACGATTGGGTCCACTTGGCCTAATGGGGCCACATGTACCAATCATTTGGGAGTGGGGAACACCGATAGAGGCTAACTAGAACTTACTGCACTTGCATGCATCAGTTTAGGCACCTCCTAGACCAATTCCTACAATTTGATGAAGGACTCCTCAATTCCATTGAAGGTACACTATCTAAACGTAGTATTGCTTATCAAACTCAACAGATACTAAATAAATATTTTGTTTCTAAATGTGATGGAGATAAATGTAGATTATTTTTATCATTGTTAAAATCTAGAGGCATGAATATTGTTAAGAAATCATTAGGGATAAAGATGATAAAGACTTCTGGACCAAGTTCTCAGGTAGTTAAAAGCTTAGTAGATACCTTTGGTAAAATTGGTAAGAACACACGGTCAAAGGACGGCAATGTGGCTCGTCATGTGTTGTCACAAGCAATTGTAAATAAGAACACCAGGCTCCTTCGTTTTCTCAAGTCTACATCTAAACTAGTTAATTTGAATGTAAAAACCCTCCGTAGGTATTCTATTAGAAGAGAAAATCTTGACACAACCACCCAGACATATTTTTGGGCCTTTATTGGTCGGTTGCCACGTCGTGACATGAAGCGAGTTGATGTAGTAAAGGGACTAGTGCAGAGTTTTTGGCATGATCACACAAGGCCTTCTTCAAACCAGAAGGATGTGCTAAAACTGAGAAGGGGTTCAAAGGACCGTGAACCACATATTAAGCATCTTCTTGATATAACACAGACAGAACTATACGATAAATTTAGGAGTGAACATAAACAATTGAATTTGGGCCAAAGATCTTTTGAGAAATGTAAGCCCTGGTATGTTAGAATAGATACTCTTCGTAACACTTGTTGTTGTAGATACCATGTAGAATATGAATATTACTATGAAACATTTCTGTACATTCGTCGTGTGTTGCATACTAACCATGTGTAGGATTGCTCCTTGCAATACCATCGACCTCATCAAGAGAATTCATTCATAGTATCATGTGCAATAGGCCTGAGCAGCAAACTTACTATACAAAATCCTATTTGGATGGAACTTGCTCCAACTGTGCTGGAATGGCATTATTGAGCCAATGTACACATGAGACCGGAGACAATGAATTTGCGAATATGGTTACAGACATGAAAAGTTTCAAATATATCAGCTATGAAATAGTCCCAGAGAAAGAAAGCAAAAAAAATACAATTGGTGACACCTCAATTACATGCATTTATCTATAAATTTATGTTTGAATAGTTGCATTTCATTCCTTACTTACAAAAAAACCTGATATTGAGATCATTTTGTGTCAACAGGTACAAGTTAGTGTCTTCGTCAAGGAATTTATTGAAAAGACACATCAATATGTTCATCATGTCCACTTGGCACGATGGCAGGATGAGAAATTTAGAATATGCAGAGATACATTTACTCGTGGTACTATACTTTCAGTTGTTGATTTTGTCGAGAACTACACTTTGCAACCTCAAAATGAGATCCAAAGTTAGTATTATCACTCTGAGTAGGTTTTTTTGATGGTGCATATCACATATAGGCATGGACCAAATAGCAGTGAAGAGCGAAGAGAAATTCTAAAGGAATATCACTTCTACATAAGTGATTATAGGTGCCATGACTTCCACTATGTACGTCATTGCTTCATCATGTTCTATGATCATTTGAAGGGCAGGAACATACAGATGGATCAACACTAGATTTGGTCTAATGGATGTGCTGGTCAGTTAAAAAATGCACGCATATTTCAATGGTTGTGTTCATTGCATAAAAACTACAAAGTTCCACATATGTGGAACTATTTTGAGACTGGGCATGGTAAAGGAGGGCATGATGGAGCCGGATCATGTGTCAAAACAACCCTACAAAGAGAGGAATTGAAATTATCTACAATATCTACTATTCGAAATGCTCAATCTATAGTCAGGTGGTGCACGTCAATAATGGGAGAGGAACCAGCTATGTGAGTAGAATCCACAAGAAAGATGTTAGGATATTTAGACACTTAGGAGTTAGTTAAGATCAACTTGTGCAATATATCCGTTAGGTAAAAGTGTGTTTTTTTAGTATGCATTAGTATGCCTTTGTAAATATTCTAATACGATGGTCATGATATGTTCTAGACATAGAGTGATCCGATGGTTCAACTTCTCTTAGATCATACCTACCATTGATCCATGGATTAACACCCAATTGGTCTATGATCTCTATTTAAAGATCATAGAGGGTCCTGTTGGCATCCAGCAACAACCTCTTCATTTCTTGACAAAATGAAGAGAGATCAGCTCTTTATGTGATTTATCAGTTTCAAAATTATGAAAGAGCACCTTCAGAATCTTTGATTCTGAAGGTACTCTCAATCAAAGGAAAGTGATTTAATGATTTTAGAGATGAAAGAAACTTGATCATAAAACTTGGCTTTTAACTGTCAGAAAAGTTTCATGAATTTTCATTAAGTTAATGAAATCATCAAAATGAATTTATGTGACTTAAGGGATTTGTGCCAAGAGAAATTTCATAAAACACATTATATGTTAAATAGGGTATTATTAGTCCTAAGACTAAGAGAATTTTGAAACTCAACATCATATGTAATACCTTATTATGAACTTTGTAAATATCATAGTTAATGGATAAATGATGTTTGTATAAGAAACTTTTACTTATGATAAATGTCCTATATGATGGTATATATATGTCGATAGGATGTTTAAAGGGTTTAAACATAGTTTTGTACATATATAGTATAGACATTAATCTAGCCATCTTATCAATACATCATTAACATTAGAGTGCGATTTATTTCTCTTCATACCATTTACGTAACATGATAAAATAGGGATAATTGTTTGGATTAGCTGGCCATGCAATAAACCAATTGTCAAATTGATAAACGATCAATTATTTGGATCTATGAGCTAGTATGAAAACGTGGCTTTCACCCCTTGACAGAATTGACAGTTGTATGCATATGGTAATATTGTGTTGACAGTGTTAAATGCCAACAGTCATTTCAAATTACGTCATTGTACCTATTAGTTATGAACCACTGTCAATAATCAATGGTTGCAATGATGATTCTATCAGTCTCCGTATCGCTGGTTCGCTAAGTTAAGTGGTTATCACTAATAGGCATGGTCGAACATAGATAAACTGGCATAAATCATGGTGTAATGTGAAGTTGTAACATTTATCACTACTTGAAATCCCGCTAAAATGGCAGGTTCAGAGATTGGATCTCCGATTAGATTTGAAGCATGTGAATATTATCCACCATGTCGTGTGTATGGATACCTATTCCCTCTGTTTTCACTTCCCCTTTCATTTCACTTCGAAGCCCAGAAAGTGCTGGAGAAACCATGTCTCCTCTGAATCGTTTTGAGATTTCAGGGTTTGAACTTATTGAAGCTAACGAGGAAGCTGCCAAGAGATTCGAGAAAATGGGATGGGTAAATTTCTTTAGGTGTTTTGATGGTCACCATGTGGAAATTACTAAGATGTTTGCAATGAGTTTTGAAGATGACAGGGTGCAAATTGGGGGTTTCGAATTTGTTATCAACGAAGATACAATTGCTGAAGCCACGAAACTCCCACAAATGGGAGAACGCAGGTTTAAGGGAACTATGGTCAACAAGAAGAAGTGTTTGGCTTTGTTAATGCCATTACCAGATAAAACGAAGCTAAGGATATGCGTACCTGTCAAATTTCTAAAGCCCGAATGGAGAGTTTACTATGAAATCTTAGTAAGGTACGTAACCTGTTGTGGACGCTATTCCCATTTGCACTTGTATCATTTATGGTTACTATTAGCAGTAAAGCGTTGTAAACTTAATTTTCCCTTCTATCTTTGGCAAAGCCTTAAGAAAATGTCACAGTCTGTAAGGAATTTCAATAACCCTGACAGTAGTCTTTGTCACCTGACAGTAGTCTTTGTCACCATGGGTTGATAAAAATATTACTGCAGTTCCAATTATCTGCTAAAGGTGTGTCATGGGATAAGTTTCTAGTTGATTGTCAATTGGGACTGACACAGTACTGGCCCAATCCATCTCCTCGAACTCGTAGAAGACGAAAGGTCATAAATCCTGAGGTTAATAGCTCAGAGGTTAAAGAACCAGAGGTCGTAAACATGCCCATAGATAATGAGATTAATGAAAATGCTGATAGGGTTTCAGTTCCTTGCGATTCTAGGGAAGTGTTGGATAAGCCCGAACCTGGTAAGAATGATGGCAACCCTGCAAAACTAAAAGAAGGATTAGCCGAAGGTGAAGTTAATAAACCTGATGAATGCAATAAAGATTCTATGCATAAGTTAGATCATTTGGCTCAGGTTTGTTGTGACAAAGAAGGGTTGAGTTTTGAAAACTTATCGTTTTCACGAAGAGTCACAAGGAGCATGCATAATCTTCATTCGATTCCAGGATATAGGGCTGATCAACAGACTTCCAAATCTACAGCTACTAAACCTACAGTTGTAAATATTGAGGATGATATTCCGCTGTCTGTCCCTAACACAATGGATGTAGGGAATTCTGCTACTGCGCAGGGAAGTGATGTACAATCAGATGATGTCGAAGGCATCCAATCAAAAACAAATGCAAACATTGTAGATTTTGAACCATTACACAGTCAGCATAGCGACATTCCTCATTCTTCTAAGGTAAATAAAGAAGACGAAACTCTGCAAAAGGTGTTAGGCAATGTCTATCAAGATAAAATCACAGAGTTCATAGGAAAGCTCAAACAGTGTCTATCAAGTATAGCCTTATTGGAAGAAGAAAACAAAACTTTCAGAAAAGAATTGCTAGAATGGATTGATAGGTGGAAAAAGGCGAATATTAAGAAAAATCAATACAAAAAATCCAAGAAATCAATTTTAAGTACAAATCAGCTGCTACTGGAACGAATTGAAAAACAAAATGTTAAAATTATCAGATTGAAGGCTAAACTAGCTGAAGCTAGAAGAGTAGTCGCTCTTCATAATGAAAATTGAATGGTTTTCTCATCTCATATGTCACAGCCTAACAGGTAATGGTTATTTCGATTTTGCATGCCTGTAAAATCGGAGATTTAACAGGCATGCATTTATAATTCTAAGTTATTTCTGTTAGCTGTGTTAAATTGATTTTAATATGATGTGTTGATTGAATTTAATGCAGGAAGTTTTATCATCACCCTTTCCAGAAATACAGGACGTGGTTATACGATGGCATGGAGATGTGACTGATTTGTTACAAGATGAAGTTTATCAATGGTCCAGAACTTTCTGAGATACCTCGACTCAGGCCAGTCGATTTCTATTTTAGTAGTAGGTGTAATTAGATGCCCTTTTTTGTTAAAACAATCCCTATAATGTTGCATACAGCATTTATAGAGGGAAACTGAATCTTCATAGTATATAAGGGAAGAGTTTTGATGAACTGGAGAGGATGGAGTGTGCATAGAAAACCTATTTTGAAATATATGTTGTTACTAGTACCATATCATACTTGGAGTTGAAGCTTTAATGTGAATGATACTGGACA
>LPNX011094240.1:90199-128121 GCA_001517045.1 Pseudotsuga menziesii
CTGGAAGATATCATTATTGAAAATTATACATCAGCCTTACCTAGGAATTCCGGAATGTTTGTGAAAAGAGATGGAAAAACAACACTGATAGAAACATTTGAGGAAGCAATTAAAGTAGAAAAAGATTTCATGTCTTATGAACTAGATAAAAGTGGAAAATCTGATTCTTTTCCTCGAAGAAAAATAGAAAAGTCTAGTTCAGATAAAGACAGAGCATTCGATGTAGAACAGTTACAGAACGCTATTCGAACATTAACCAATGAAGTTATAGGGTTAAAAAAGACTAACTCTGAAGATTCTCCTTCTAGGGGTTACTTCAGAAATCAATTTAGACAAAACCCAAACACAAATAATAAAAATACACCCCCCGACATAGCTGTTAATGAAGAAATATTTAATACAATTCGAGCTGTTCTATATTTGTCTGAAACTCCTAATCAAGAGATGAATGAAAACGAAGAAGAAGAGGAATCAGAAAATGATGAAGAATCAGAAGAACCTCAACAAATTAACGGCCATTTCTGGGATAGTGTTGTGAAAGAACATGAAAATAGAAACCCACCTTCAGGACAACATGCGTATAATACTCATAGTAAAGCAACTACAAATACTCCAGGTGCTTCAAGCTCAAATACTGATAATTCACAACCAAACAAACAAACTCAATCTAGCAAGCAAGCTCTGCCTATTAAGGGGACTCAAACTGTTCAACATGCTACAAAATTGGATCTACAATATGATATAATCGAAGATTTAAAGAAGACACGTGCAAACATTAGTATATACGATCTTCTTCAAATCTACCCAATGCCTAATAGTCATATTATAAATCCTGCAGTGAGTTCAATTGTTCCTAATGCAAAACAACGTGTTGCTGCAAACAGTTCTAACAATGATCCAACAGTGACTGAAAAAGGAAAAGCAGTAGCTGACAAAGCTTCATTGATAGGTAAAAATTCTAAGTCAACAACACCTCCATTTTTACATACCTTTGAAATTTTCAATAGGAATGTTCACAACTGCATGGTAGATTCAGGAGCATCATCTAATGTTATGCCTTTATCTGTATGTAAGAAATTGAATGGAAAATTTGTTCCATCTAATTCACAAATAACTCAATTAGATAGAACAAACGTAAAGGTTGTTGGAGAAATGAAGGATGTTTTAGTTAGAATTGCTTGTAACCCTTCAGTTTATCAAATCATAGACATTGTTGTTGCTGATATTCCAGATGCATATGGATTGTTCTTAAGTAGAGATTGGTCTCAACAGCTGAACGATTTCTTTGCCACTGATTGGTCAACGTTGTGGTTACCTAAGAACGGGAAATCAAATCAGATAAAAATACATAGAGAACGGTATATGAAACATACTGTTACAGAACTGCATGATCCTAGTGAACCTATGTTATTTTCTGATTCTATTATGGGAAACTACATGTATGAATTAGGATTTGGAAATTTCAAAGCCGAAAATTCCACTATGTTTGAAAATCATCAGTAATCTGAAATTTGTAATATAACATCTGTTTTTCCTAATCATTCACTCAAGGAAACCATCAGTGATGTAAATAATGTAAATATTGTAAATATCATAGAGAGCAAGGTAATTGCACATAGTTCTATTTGGACTTTATACTTTGATGGCGCAAAATCTAAAGAAGGAGCAGGAGCTGGCTATTTATTGGTAGATCCTCAAGGTAATAAAACCTGTATGGCTTGTAGAATGGAATTTAGTTGTACAAATAACACAGTTGAATATGAAGCTTTAATACAAGGTTTGAAAAAGGCAGTGGATTTGGGCATCAAAGAGATAATTGTTTATGGTGATTCTGAGATCATAGTTAGACAGGTTCGTAATTCCATTCATTGTTTATCTGAGCATTTACAGAGTTATCAGAAAGATGTATGGAATCTGATTACACATTTTTATGCATTTAACATAAATTCTGTTCCTAGAAATCAAAATCAAGAAGCAGATTTATTGGCAAATGTAGCATCTAAGTTAATTCCTTCAGAAAATATTACACCAGATTTCTTTTCTGTTGAATTGATTTTTAGGCCCTCCATACCAGATAATATTTTTAACTAGCGTGTGTTTGACAATGATACGCAGGTAATGCATTTTCTAACAAACGAGGATATTTTTAAAGATTCAGCAATAGATGAAGTCACTCATGATGATAATCTGCGGGATTTTTCGGTAATAAATAATTTCTGTTCAGTTGAAAAATCTTTCGAACAAGTAAAACCAGTTCCAAATTCAGTATTAAGATTAGAAAATTTTTTTGATCTGCAGGATAAGTTTAAGTCTGTTCCTAATTGTAAAACAAACAGCTCTCGGATTAAATATGAAATCGTCAATTTGGGAACAGAATCAAATCCCCAAACTGTAAATCTAGGAATAGATTGTAATCCTGTAGAAAAAACAGCTTTCATAAAATTATTTAAGGAGTTTAAAGATATATTTGCATGGACATATGATGACCTAAAAAAATTTAATACTCAAGTCATGCAACATATAATTCCAATTAAACAAGAATCAAAGCCCTTTCAGCAGAAGTTAAGAAAATATCACCCATCATTAGAACCAACAATTAAAAAAGAACTGAATAAATTGTTAGTTGCCAAGATCATTTTTCCTATCATACATACTCAATGGGTAGCAAACTTAGTTCTAGTTAGGAATAAAAATGGGGATATTAGGTTATGTGTAGATTTTAGAAATTTAAATAAAGCTTCTGAAAAAGATAATTACCCTGTTCCTCCCATGGAACAAATTCTTCAAAAAGTGTCTGGGTCTGAGATACTGTCTCTCCTTGATGGTTTTTCAGGGTACAACCAAATACTAGTCTCCCCAGATGATCAACTGAAAACAGCTTTTAGAACTCCATGGGGAACGTACACATACCGTAAGATGCCCTTTGGGTTAATCAACGCGGGAGCAACATTTCAACGAGCAATGGATATTGATTTTAGAGGCTTAATCAGTAATTCAGTCATTGTCTATTTGGATGACGTTACTGTCTACTCTAAACATCGGCCTGACCATCTTAACCATTTGAGAAAAGTGTTTGAACGATGTAGAAAATTCGGAATATCTTTAAACCCTAAAAAAACAATATTTGTTGTTTCAGAAGGTATCTTGTTAGGATGTGTAGTTTCGAAACATGGAATCATGACTGATCCTGAAAGAACACAAGCTATTTCAAAGATTACTTTTCCTTCCAGCAAGAAAGGAATGCAATCATTCTTAGGGAAAATTAATTTTGTTAGGAGATTTATTCCTAGTTTTTCAAAGATCATTCGTCCCTTACAGAAAATAATTAAAAAAGATGCTGTGTTTAATTGGGGACAAACTGAAAAAGAATCCTTTCAAAAAAATTTAGAAGCCATTTCAGAAGCTCCTGGTCTTCTAAGTCCATATTTTAATAAGGATTTTATATTATACACCTTTGCTTCTGATATTGCATATGCAGCAGTTTTAACTCAATTGAATCAACACAATAATGAAGTTCCAATTTCGTTCATGAGTTCAAATTTCAAAGGAGCTGAACTCAACTATCATGAAGTAGATAAACAAGCTTTTCCCGTTTTTAAAGCTGTAAAACATTTTCATCCTTACTTGTTGAAATCCAAAACGAAAGTCATTGTCCCTTATTCTTCAGTCAGAAATTTGTTGGTACAAAAAGATTTAGGAGAAAAAAGGGCACCTTGGATGACAGCTCTTCAAGAATATGACTTAGAAATCAAACCATCAACGATAATTAAAGGACAAGGGTTGTGTAAATTAGCTGCTGAAGCTGCTCATTTGCCTGATGATAAAACTGAAATTGTCATTGATGAAGATTTACTTACCAGAGAAATTTATTTTTATCCACCACCTCAAGATTCCTGGTACACAGACATACGAGTACTTCTGGAAATAGGGAGTGCCCCTGATTACTTAGACCTGAAAAAGAAAAGAGCCCTCAGATTGAAGTCTGCTCCATACTTATTAATAGATAACATCCTCTTTCGGAAAAATTCAGACAGAGTGTACCTTCGATGTTTAGATAAACATGAAACAGAAACAATTCTGAAAGAATTGTATTCCGGACCAGCAGGAGGTCATTTCGGTGGAGAGACGACAGCTCATAAAATTCTTAGGGCTGGTTATTATTGGCCTACCTTATTTCGAGATTCTTATACTTTCGTTAGAAAGTGTCAAGAGTGTCAACTTGCCGCAGGAAGGGTTAAAAAATCTGCTTTCCCTTTACAACCTGTTTCAGCTGAAAGACCCTTTCAGCAGTGGGGTATCGATATAGTAGGTCCAATAAACCCTCCCTCATCAATGCAACATAAGTATATAATAACTGCAACTGATTATTTCACTCGTTGGGCTGAGGCTGCACCATTAAAAGTTGTGAATACTAATCAAGTTATATTATTTTTGGAATTCTTTATCATAACAAGATTTGGTGTTCCTGATTCTTTGGTTTTCGATAATGCATCATATTTTTCATCAGTTGAATTGACTCAGTTTGCATTAGAAAAAGGAATAAGAATCAGATATTCAGCTAATTACCATCCTCATGGGAATGGTCTAGCTGAATCAACAAACAAAAACTTATTAAAAATTCTTAAAAGAACTGTTTCAGTTCATCATCGAAATTGGCATACATAATTGGTCAATGCTCTTTGGGCAGACAGAGTAACTCCAAAAGCTGCAATAGGTAACTCACCATTTTTCTTAGTATATGGAACTGAAGCCATTCTTCCACCAAATTTGTTCCTACCTTCGTTACAGTTAGCTCAGTCTGTCCAAGAAGAAGAATGCCCAGCAATGGAAAAAAGAATTAATGCATTGTTAAAATTAGAAGAAGACAGGGAGAATTCAAAACAACACTTTAACAAACACCAACAGATTGTAAAGTCATGGTTTGACCAATCTTTCAGTTCTAATCGAGAATTTCAGGTAGGAGACTTGGTCCTAAAATGGGATAAAGCTCATGAAGATAAGGGTGATCATACTAAGTTTCAGAAACTGTGGTTAGGTCCCTTTGTTATTTCTGAAAAAATAGGTCCAAGTACCTTTCGATTACAAACACTTGAAGGACAGTCCGAGACATTCCCTGTGAATGGACTGATTCTTAAAAAATATTTCCGTTGATAGTCTGCTGTCTAAAAATGTATATACTTACTTGCTGTTTGTAAATAATTTGTATTCCTGTATATAAACTTGCAAACTGTATATGAATCAAATTTCTGTCAAAGTCAAATATTCCAGATTGTTAAAATTTATATAACCAGTCTTTAGACAGAAATATGTAATTAACAATTGTAATTAATGTAAATGAATAAGATCAGTTTACTCATCAGTCTTTAAAATTTTGATTTTAGACTGAAATCTTTTAAAATTTGTTCAGATTGATCAAAATTTCTTGAATTTGTAAAAGACCTTCATTATTTCTATTTATAAGTGTTTCTCAGATTTTTCTTCATCTTGTTGTTTTCTTAAATAGGGATAATTTATTATATATCTTTTTCGAAGCTTGTACTTTTGAAAAATCTTTATAGATTTCTATCATCAGTCTTAGAAAACTTTTATCATTTGAGAACTGTCTAGCATCTGTTCCAGTCAAAAAGAAGCTAAAGTGAGAGACGGAAGGTCTCAGTAATGAGCCGGTCTGATCAGAATCACAAATATCACTGGTATGACATTATTAGGAAACTAGTAATGGCTTTTGGTTTTGAAACCAAAAGATAAGGGGTCTCATCACAAGCCAGCTGATTCATTTTCTGGTGATATTAATGACTGACATTACCATTTGGTTACCATGCTGGGTAATGATCTCTCATTTTGTAACAAAAAAAAGAAAAAAAGAAAAATAATGAAAATTGCAATAAAAAACATAACTTTTGTCTGAGGAATAGGAGGTCTCAGTAATGAGCCGACCTAATCATGATCATCAGTGTTGCCTGGAATAACTTCATTTCTGATCACCAGGGTGATGACTTTTTTATTCTAAAGAAATTAAAAGACAGGAGATCTCATCACGAGTCGGCCTGCTTATTTCAAATAACTCTCGTGAATGATACTATCACATTGGGATACCAAACCCAGATAGTAGTCTTCAGACAGAATTATTGTTTTAAAAAAGAAAAATTATCATGCTATGGAACAAGTTCTAGAAAGTTTTCAGAAGAGCAATATTCTATGCTGATGGTAAGATCATCTTTACTAAGAAGTACTTGTTTCGATTAAGATATTTGTAAGTCTATCTCTGATCAAATGCTTATTTCAAAAGATGAAATATTTCCAAGTTATACTTATGAATTTGAATAAATAAAGGTTTGACATGAATAAAGGATTTTGATTATTTTTAACAGATTTCTAAGATTTCGCTTTGATCATCTTCTTCAAGCAGAGATAACTCGTTCACCCAGGTCGTCGCCATTTGTTGGCAGCCAGCAACAACCTCTTCATTTCTTGACAAAATGAAGAGAGATCAGCTCTTTATGTGATTTATCAGTTTCAAAATTATAAAAGAGCACCTTCAGAATATTTGATTCTCAAGGTACTCTCAATCAAAGGAAAGTGATTTAATGATTTTAGAGCTGAAAGAAACTTGATCATAAAACTTGGCTTTTAACTATCACATAAGTTTCGTGAATTTTCATTAAGTTATTGAAATCATCAAAATGAATTTATGTGACTTAAGGGATTTGTGCCAAGAGAAATTTCATAAAACACATTATATGTTAAATAGGGTATTATTAGTCCTAAGACTAAGAGAATTTTGAAAGTTAACATCATATGTAATACCTTATTATGAACTTTGTAAATATCATAGTTAATGGATAAATGATGTTTGTATAAGAAACTTTTACTTATGATAAATGTCCTATATGATGGTATATATATGTCGATAGGATGTTTAAAGGGTTTAAACATAGTTTTGTACATATATAGTATAGACATTAATCTAGCCATCTTATCAATACATCATTAACATTAGAGTGCGATTTATTGCTCTTCATACCATTTACGTAACATGATAAAATAGGGATAATTGTTTGGATTAGCTCGCCATGCAATAAACCAATTGTCAAATTGATAAACGATCAATTATTTGGATTGATGAGCTGGTATGAAAATGTGGCTTTCACCCCTTGACAGAATCAATAGTTGTATGCATATGGTAATATCGTGTTGACAGTGTTAAATGCCAACAGTCATTTCAAATTACGTCGTTGTACCTATTAGTTATGAACCACTGTCAATAATCAATGGTTGCAATGATGATTCTATCAGTCTCTGTATCGCTGGTTCGCCAAGTTAAGTGGTTATCACTAACAGGCATGGTCGAACATAGATAAATTGGCATAAATCATGGTGTAATGTGAAGTTGTAACATTTATCACTACTTGAAACCCCGCTAAAATGGCAGGTTCAGAGATTGGATCTCTGATTAGATTTGAAGCATGTGAAGATTATCCACCATGTCGTGTGTATGGATACCTATTCCCTCTGTTTTCACTTCCCCTTTCATTTCGCGTCGAAGCCCAGAAAGTGCTGGAGAAACCATGTCTCCTCTGAATTGTTTTGAGATTTCAGGGTTTGAACTTATTGAAGCTAACCAGGAAGCTGCCAAGAGATTCGAGAAAATGGGATGGGTAAATTTCTTTAGGTGTTTTGATGGTCACCATGTGGAAATTACTAAGATGTTTGCAATGAGTTTTGAAGATGACAGGGTGCAAATTGGGGGCTTCGAATTTGTTATCAACGAAGATACAATTGCTGAAGCCACGAAACTCCCACAAATGGGAGAACGCTGGTTTAAGGGCACTATGGTCAACAAGAAGAAGTGTTTGGATTTGTTAATTCCATTACCATATAAAACAAAGCTAAGGATAGGCGTACCTGTCAAATTTCTAAAGCCCGAATGGAGAGTTTACTATGAAATCTTAGTAAGGTACATAACCTGTTGTGGATGCTATTCCCATTTGCACTTGTATCATTTACGGTTACTATTAGCAGTAAAGGGTTGTAAACTTAATTTGCCCTTCTATCTTTGGCAAATCCTTAATAAAATGTCACAGTCTGTAAGGAATTTCAATAACCCTGACAGTAGTCTTTGTCACCATGGGTTGATAAAAATATTACTGCAGTTCCAATTATCTACTAAAGGTGTCTCATGGGATAAGTTTCTAGTTGATTGTCAATTGGGACTGACACAGTATTGGCCCAATCCATCTCCTCGAACTCGTAGAAGACGAAAGGTCATAAATCCTGAGGTTAATAGCTCAGAGGTTAAAGAACCAGAGGTCGTAAACATGCCCATAGATAATGAGATTAATGAAAATGCCGATAGGGTTTCAGTTCCTTGCGATTCTAGGGAAGTGTTGGATAAGCCCGAACCTGGTAAGAATGATGGCAACCCTAAAAAACTAAAAGAAGGATTAGCTGAAGGTGAAGTTAATAAACCTGATGAATGCAATAAAGATTCTATGCATAAGTTAGATCATTTGGCTCAATTTTGTTGTGACAAAGAAGGGTTGAGTTTTGAAAACTTATCGTTTTCACGAAGAGTCACAAGGAGCATGCATAATCTTCATTCGATTCTAGGATATAGGGCTGATCAACTGACTTCCAAATCTATAGCTACTAAACCTACAGTTGTAAATATTGAGGATGATATTCCGCTGTCTGTCCCTAACACAATGGATGTAGGGAATTCTGCTACTGCGCAGGGAAGTGATGTACAATCAGATGATGTCGAAGGCATCCAATGAAAAACAAATGCAAACATTGTAGATTTTGAACCATTACACAGTCAGCATAGCGACAGTTCTCCTTCTCCTGAGGTAAATAAAGAAGACGAAACTCTGCAAAAGGTGTTAGGCAATGTCTATCAAGATAAAATCACAGAGTTCAGAGGAAAGCTCAAACAGTGTCTATCAAGTACAGCCTCATTGGAAGAAGAAAACAAAACTTTCAGAAAAGAATTGCTAGAATGGATTGATAGGTGGAAAAAGGCGAATATTAAGAAAAATCAATACAAAAAATACAAGAAATCAATTTTAAGTACAAATCAGCTGCTACTGGAACGAATTGAAAAACAAAATGTTAAAATTATCATATTGAAGGCTAAACTAGCCGAAGCTAGAAGAGTAGTTGCTCTTCATAATGAAAATTGAATGGTTTTCTCATCTCATATGTCACAGCATAACAGGTAATGGTTATTTCGATTTTGCATGCCTGTAAAATCAGAGATTTAACAGGCATGCATTTATAATTCTAAGTTATTTCTGTTAGCTGTGTTAAATTGATTTTAATATGATGCGTTGATTGAATTTAATGCAGGAAGTTTTATCATCACCCTTTCCAGAAATACAGGACGTGGTTATACGATGGCATGGAGATGTGACTGATTTGTTACAAGATGAAGTTTATCAATGGTCCAGAACTTTCTAAGATACCTCGACTCACGCTAGTCGATTTCTATTTTAGTAGTAGGTGTAATTAGATGCCCTTTTTTGTTAAAACAATCCCTATAATGTTGCATACAGCATTTATAGAGGAAAACTGAATCTTCATAGTATATAAGGGAAGAGTTTTGATGAGCTAGAGAGGATGGAGTGTGCATAGAAAACCTATTTTGAAATATATGTTGTTACTAGTACCATATCATACTTGGAGTTGAAGCTTTAATGTGAATGATACTGGACATCTGCAAACAAATACTGTGACTGGTATTTCGTTTTTTGGATTTTATATATATATATGTTTCAGTTTGTTGTTTTCTGCTTATATATTAACTCAGTATTGCTGTGACATACTGATGTTCAATCATCTATTTCACTTTATCAGTTCAAGTTAGTATTTTTGAATAAATATTTCATTATGGTTTTGTTTATTAGTGTGTTTACTATAAACATAAGTTTTAATGATATACTGTTCTGTTTATTTAAAATCTCATTTGTATGTTAGCAGTGACTTTAAATAAGCATTATCTCAAATTCAAATGACTATGTTGATCGTTAATTATTAATGAGTTTTGGGAAATTGAAATTAACTGTGTGTTTACAGATTAGATTTCATTTCTATTGTAGCAGAATGGCTTTTTGTTGTGATTTAAATATGTTTGTTTTGATCACTCTCCAGTTTTTTTGTTATTGATTAATAATTAATATAGTCTCAAATTTGCTCTCAGCTGAGATAGGGTTAAATAGGATAGATATATTAATTAGTTTTAAATCTTATTTTTAAAGTTTAAATTAGCACTGTTAAATCATTCTGCATATTTTACATAAGTTTTCATATTTAGAAAACTTCCCAAAAATCAAAGTCTTTCCTTATGAAAGCACCCTTAGGATATTTTAAGTAATTAGGTAGGATAAATATTAGAATAGGTTAGATTTTGCTGGTTTTAAGTTCTCCTTAAGAGACAAACTAGCTGGTAGCAGGACCATAACCTGTGAGGTTTTGTTAATCCAAACACACCGGACGCTGCTTCAAGCTGATTGTGTGGACAAAACCTCCTTATTGGCTCTGATTCATAAATTCAGGCCAACAGGTCCTTGGCTAGTTGATCGATTATGAGAAGCTCATGTAACTTTATTTCTTTTGCATAATAAATTGCTCCAAGTAGCTATTTGGCTGGGGCCATGGACTGTTTCCCTCTCAAGGTTTTTAACCACAGACAAACATCAGTGTGTTGATCTGTGATCTATTTGTGTGAAGCGGTTGCTGAAGGTGTTTGATCTGTGCTAACATTATGCATGTGAAGTAGGTCAACATCATGCATGTGAAGATATTAAGTGATAAACTTAATAAACAAACAAAATTTGGAACCTCTCATGCTTTCAAAAGGTTAATGTTTCATGTAATGCATAATAGAAAATTTTGGGAGGTTGACATGTTGGGTCATTGGTGTAATTGAAATTGTGATATTTTAATTTTCAATTATAAGATATGATTTTATTAAGGAGTTAAATTTCAAATTAAAAGATAACAATAAACTCATTTACTCATGTTTCTCATTGATCATGTATTATAAAAATACTGAAACAAAACAACATACTAGCAATGATAGCTCAACAACTCAAAACTAACATTAAGTCATTGATGCACAGAAAGCCACGGACAGTGGGGATACAGTTGGCGTTTCCATATTTATGATGCCCAAACATGCTAGCAGGAGTTGACGAAATTCAAAATTGCAGCTCCATGAGGTTTTTTGCACACCGGGCACAAGTCCACCAAGTGTCCCTGAACGGTATCTGGAGGTGACCTGCAACTCACCATAGATCGATGCTGAGGCATCCGATTAACAAATCGTCGATTCCGTCGGATTCGTGACGTGGGATTTTAGCTAGTGGGGGGCCTCTCCCTCATGTCCATTTCCCGATGACCTCCGTCTACGGTGGTTTCTGAAGCTAAGGTTTCGCTCAGTAGGGGACAATGCAATCATGCCAACAAGGGCCAAAGCTGGAAAGCCATGGAGGGTGAGGATGCAGTTGGCATTTCCATATTTCCCATGCCCAAACATGCTAGCAAGAGTTGACGCAATTCAAAATTGTGGCTCCATGAGGTTTTTTACGCACTGGGCACAAGTCCAACAGGTGTCCCAGAATGGTATCTGGAGGTGACCCGCAACTCGCCATAGATCGATGCTCGGGCCTCCAATTGGCGAACCGTCAATTTCGTTGGATTTGTGACATGGGATTTTAGCTAGGGGTGGGGGGGGGCTCTCCCTCCTATCCATTTCTCGGTGACCTCCGTTTACGGTGGTTTCTGAAGCTAGGTTTTCACTCAGTAGGGGACAATGCAGTCACGCCAACGAGGGCCAAAGCTGTAAAGCAATGGATGGTGGGGATGTAGTTGGCGTTGCCATATTTCCCACACCCAAACATTCTAGTAGGAGTTGACAGAATTCAAAATTGCAACTCCATGAGGTTTTTTTCGCACCGGCCACAAGTCCATCAGGTGTCCCTGAACGGTATCTAGAGGTGACCTGCAACTCACCATAGATCAATGCTTGGGCCTCTGATCGATGAACCGTCGATTCCATTGGATTTGTGATGTGGGATTTTAGCTAGGGTGAGGCCACTCCCTCATGTCCATTTCCCGATGACCTCTATCTATGGTGATTTCTAAAGCTATGGTTTCGCTCAGTAGGGGACAATGCAGTCACGCCAACGAGGGCCAAAGCTGGAAAGCCATAGATAGTGGGGATGCGGTTGGCGTTACCATATTTCCCATGCCCAAACACGCTAGCAGGAGTTGACGAAATTCAAAATTCCAGCTCTGTGAGGTTTTTTGCGCACCGGGCACAAGTCCACTAAGTGTCCCTGAATGGTATCTAGAGGTGACCTGTAACTCGCCATAGATCAATGCTCGGGCCTCCGATCAATGAACTGTCAATTCCGTTGGATTCGTGACATGGGATTTTAGCTAGGGGGGGGCTCTCCCTCCTATCCATTGCCCAGTGACCTTCGTCTACGGTGATTTCTAAAGCTAGGGTTTTGCTCAATATGGGACAATGCAATCACACCAATGAAGGCCAAAGCTGGACAATGCATTTCATGCCAATGAAGGCCAAACTTGGAAAACCCTATCCCTATTAGCTCAAAAATTCAACAGGTGTCCCTGAAAGCCTATAGGAGGTGGGATTCAACGTGCCATAGAATCATGACCATTGCTCGGATCGACGATCCGTAGGCTCCATTGGATTCAGGACATCAGGATAGTGCTAGGGTGGCCCTCTAATCTGGTTCCATGGACAAGAGACTATTTTTTTGGTCAATTTTGGAAACTAGGGTTTTTCTTAGTAAGTGAATGTGAAATATTTGCACATGGGGGTCAAATTCTTATATTTCTCAGCCATGAAGGTGTGGTTAGCATTCCCACATAACACATTCCTAAACATGCTTGCACGACCCACCGAAAGCCCTTTTTTATGCACGGTTTCCATTCTATGCCCCGGGTAGGGATTCAATAGGTGTCCTTGAAAGACTATAGGAGGTGGGATTCAACGTGCCATAGAATCATGAACATTGCTCAGATCGACAAACCATTAGCTCTATTGGATTTAGGACATCGAGATAGTGCTAGGGTGGCCCTCTAATCTGGGTCCATGGACAAGGGATCATTTTTCAGTCAATTTTGGAAAGTAGGGTTTTGTTCCATAAGTGAATGTCCAATTTCTGCACATATGGGTTGAATTTGCAAATTCCTTGACCGTGAATGTGTGGCTATTGTTCCCACATGGAACCTACCTAAACACTCTTGCACAACCCACTAAAATCCATTTTTGATGCACGATTTCCACTCTATGCCCCGATGAGGGATTCAACGGGTGTCCCTAAAAGCCTATAGGAGGTGGGATTCAATGTTCCATAGATTGATGACTATTGCTCAGATCAATGAACCGTCAGCTCCATTGGATTCAGTACATTGGGATAGTGCTAGAGTGGCCCTCTACTCTGGGTCCATGGACAAGGGATCATTTTTCTTTGTCACTTTTGGAAACTAGGGTTTTGCTCACTAAGTGAATGTGAAATTTTTGCACATAAAGGTCAGCTTGAAGGCGATTGTAGATCTTCTCCTCATCTAAGAGATGTGAGCATTTGTACGATGAAATGCAGGAGGAGACAATGCCATTACGTCAGTAACTATGTAATGGAACATGTTTATGTTTAGAAACAAGTGGCCATTCTATTACGCTATTATTACAAAATATATATATCTTCACGCTACGAATGCTTCGAGTAATACTCCATAAACATGAATTTATAAAACAAGATTCAGAATAGTACTTATCTAATCAATTTAAACTATAATAAAATCACACATAACTTTCATCTATTTCAAAGTTGTTACTCAAGGCCATTCATCAAATTCCATGTACATTAACAAAATGATAAAATAATGTGCAGGACATACATAATGTGCAGGATATAGTCATAACCATTATTTTGAATCAACCTTATAATACTTGGATACTTTTAGGTTTGATGTATATCCCATGTATTCATTAGATGAAAGACATCATGTCAAACAATAATATTATTTATGTAGACCACACTGGTGCATCACTTAAGTGTGTCAACTTCATGCATCCTTTAAACGATTGTTAGGTTGTTATGTGGGTAAGGTGCTTTGTATTCCACCAAGTTGGATCAATTGCTTAGCTTTGCTGGGTGCTTATGTGTATTAGGTATGTTCCATCTTTGTGAATACAATTTGACATTGTTAATATAACATTGTATATGCAATTGGATCATGGTGAAAACAATTAAAATGTACATTTTTGTCATTACGTAATATTGTAATTGTGCATTATTCTCAAATTTATAACTGATATCTCCATGCAATCATAAAATCTATAAAAAATTCGGAACATTACACATAGAAACATTCTTCGCCACATGTGTATAATCACACTTAAAAGACTAAACCATGAATATCTCAAGAGCCTTGATATGAAATATTTTTTATATCATGAAAGTTATAATACAAAAATAGAAGGCCTATCTATGGCCTGTCAATGTAAATGTATCAAAAACATATTTGATGTACATGTGCAAACAAAAGTACATATGTCATGGATCGCGCCCCTATACTCTAACTCCAAATTGTACATAAAAATACATATTTGTCCTAGACTAACACATCAAAAATCTAACTTTCTCTTGTTTTTCCTGGAACCTGATGCTTTTTAGCTCTGTATATGACCACTATTAATCTTTGGCGACTGGAAATCAATGACAATATTTCTTGATCAGGTAACTGAACTAGTACTGTCCATCAATAACAAAGTTTGAAAATTTAAAATATGACTCAATTGTAAATAAAACAAAGACTCATTGCATCTGTCGGGGGTATAGGTGCCTTTGGTGTCAAGGGTATAGGTGCCTCTGCTTTCCTCCACCTTGCAAAGAGCCTCTTTGCCATGCTTCTCTACAAATAAAAAAAAAATATGTCAATTATCTCAAGAATTATCAACATGTACATGAATGAGAAAGTACTAATCAATTATGTAAAAAATGAACATCTCACTAAAAAAACCATTTCTAGGGGATTACGCTGGGACTCTTCAATAGTAAGAGGAGCCATAGGTTGAACATCAACCTCAGTTGCATGCACTAATGGACCAGGGTGTGGCTACATTCACCAGATGATTAAATAGTTAGACATCGTGCATGTCCATAAACAATACAAATGAAATGTACAATTATAAATATTTAAGTAGATGTACCTTAGTGTGACTTATCCTTATTGTAGATGCGGCATTGATCGAGGCATCAAAAATCCCACTAAGGTATGGCATGGATGACATCCCGAGGCTGTAAACATGCAAAAATAACATTAAGAAAAACCACTTGTGAAGTGAATTCATAGCTAACCAACAACTGCCATTGGAAGTGTGTACATTACCGTGGGATGAGTAGGTTGATCCTCATGCACACCCTCTCTGTTCAAGGAAGAGGGTTGTCTGTTGTAAACAAACCCCTTAGCTATGTTTGGACTACGGGGAGATCCAAACCAAGGAGGCGGTGGATGGATCTGCAATGACGTCTGCATTCATAAAGTGTTACCATAGTTAGACATGGATTTGAATGGATGGAATAATATGTACTAAAAAAATAACATGTTGTAATATACTTACCCCTTCATGGGACATATCTCCACCATGGGAGTGACCGCTTCCATCAATTTCTTGCCCCTCTTCAGATGCTAATAGCATATGCAAGTTTAAAAATTATAAACATTAGCGATCTATAAAGGAGTGTACAGTAAGAAATTTAAATAATTTGAACAAGATTCAGTCATAACCCATGTACTTACGTTCTTCAAGTAATCGTAAATTCCACCTTGGACTATGTCGTTGATATAAACGTCTCCAGCATCACGTTCTAAGTGGGGTTCCTGCAACTTCAAAAATTGTAAATATTAGACAAATTAATAAATTAATCAAGACTAACACATGCATTAACAAAATTATATGTAATAACAAAATGACAAGTGTTTAAATATTACCTCAATGGTGGTTCTTTGGGCCTCAGGTACAACCACACCGGGTGCAGTACCACCCCCGTGGGAGGCATCAATCTCCTGTAAGAGTAAATATTGCATATATTACGAATCTTTTAATATGTTACATATAGTATGGAAAAATTAAAAATTGAACAATAACAGAGTTTTAAAACAATGTCCTTACCTAACCACCAGTCATCGTAGTGGTACCATGTCTTGGTCCAGAACCATAACAGGGTCCCCCACATGATGTGCAGACGTGTGGCTCACTCTAAGGCACATGGGATTTCAGTCTATCCCCACCAATAAATGTCCCTCCACCACCAGAAGCTGGCGGTTGTACACCAGCAGAGGAAGAGGAAGTTCTCCGGTCAATAGTGGTCGTGTGTCGAAAGACCATCTCAGCTAGAGTAAAAAATGCCTCCTGTGCCTGGGAAACCATGTCATGTGTAGGAGGGATTTCTGCCATTGGTAGCTAGGCACAGGGTACAGGTATCTGTTGATTGGCATCTCTATGCCTCGCATGGGGTCGGTGTTGGGGCATCCCCCTACCAACTCCCTAGAAGCCCAACATTTCAAAATACTTGACATGTTTCCCCATCACAAGTTCTACATACAATTTTCAGAGGAAGTACATCGGTACTTCCCTATTGTTATGAGGGGGAATGTCAGAAACTATGTACCACCTATCCATCCAATTGTCTCTGATGGGTGGAAAGGTGCACGACTCAATAGAAATATGTGGCCTGTTGATCTCCGGAATGTCATCCGTCCCAGGCAATCTAAACAATGAATAGATGTGTTGTTTTGTTATTTTGAGCTTTTTTACTTCGTTGTAACTTAACCCATCAACATATTTTTGTCTTTTCCTCTCCCTGTAAGATGCGATGCTATACAAAGCATCATTCGATCTTGCAATCGTATCAACAATAGACAACAAAGAATCTAACAAGGAGCAGGGGAGCTCATCTCCACCCCTCTAATCAGAACCAATCTCTCTCAAATGGGCAATAAACCTCAGTATCTCCACATTGTTATCCATAGCATCCATTGCAATCATAAATACAAATAAAATATCATTAGAAATATAAACACATGATATAATGACATATCTAAGCACTGAAACTGTATAACTAATGACATATAAACTAAATCTATCATGTAAATTTAAAAATTGATCTTGAGTTTTACAGTAAAGAATAAACATTTAACTTTTTTTATTTCATATTTATGTCCTAAATTCAAGTATTAATTCCAATTTTTAAGAACATGCATGTGTACATAAAGTGTCTTGAGTGCATATGTTGATTGTGAAGCTCCTCTAGCTTATTTTAAGGCTTGGATTATGAAGTTTTGTTGAAATTGTGAGGTGCTGATTATTGCCTTTGCAGGACCAGCTCCTAGATTGTGGGTAGAGGCAACAACTAGACCCTAGAATAGGCGACATAATGTGATGTTGATGAATAAAATCCCAGTATAGGCAACGATTTTGTTAGATATGTAATTATTTGTTGTAATGTGATTTTTTTGGACTCCAAAGTCTATTTAGCAGATCTTTATGGATTTTATGGTTGCAAGGGTTCCACTGGATTATATCATGTATGATAGTATGTGATTGGCATGTTTAATCAAATACATCAACCTACCTATGTATCTTCACGTTCATAGAGTCTATTGTTGAACTTTGTTGTCTTGACCTTAACCAAAAAGTACCCTTCGCTCAAGATGAAATGTTTGTTAAAAGCATGGGAAGCTTCTATACCTTATTTTAACACTTGGATTGGGAAGTTTCATCAAAACTATAAGGTGTTTATTGATGTTCTTGGAAGAGTAACTTCGAGAATTTTCATCAAAATTATAAGGTGTTTATTGATGTTCTTGGAAGAGAAACTTCGATATTTCGGATAGAGGCAAGGGATTTACAATGTTTGTTTATGTATTTTAGGGGAATATATGAATTCTACTTGATTTATTTTTAGTTGTATGCAATCTTGCAACATAATTGACAAACTTTGCATATTTGTTAATTTTGTTTTGGATTCACAATAGTGAAGTTTGTTTGTTTTTTATGAGTTAATTGGGGTTTTGGTTTACATTGGGCATGTAAATTACTTATGCAAACTTGCAATGTGCTTGACAAAATTTGCATATTTGCGGATTTTGGTATGGATTCACAAGGATCTGTGTGAATATGAATATGGAAATAGTGAAATTCATTTGCTTTTTGAGTTAATTGGGGTTTTGGTTTCCATTAGGCATGGGAATTTTGGGTATGAATTTTGGTAAATAATCAAAATTATTTAATTTTTATCATTAAATTGGGGAATTGGTTTCAATTGGCCAATTACATTGGGGTTCTTGTTTCCATTGGCCAATTCCATTGGGGTTTTTGTTTCAATTGGCCATAATTTAATTTAATTTGGTTTAATTTTTCAATCTAGGGCAAATAAATTGATGAACAAAGAGAAAGAAACATGAAAAGAAATGAGGAAAATGCCTCACAAATAGGAGGTTTATCCAAAGGTGGAGATGGAGGGCTTTGGCACACCCAAAAATGCGTTCGCCCAGTCGATATTTGCTCCAACATTGTCCAATAGACGCGCGATGAGGAGAAAAAGATAGCCTCGACCTATTTAAAAAAAAACAGGCTTTCCAAATCGCACCTCCATTTTAGTGAAAAAAATCGCGCGCATGATTTTGTTCACTAAAACGGAGGTGCAATTTGATTAAATAAAATGGAGGAGCGATTTGTTTTACTATCCTAATTGGAATTCCTATTGGCAACCTTGGGACTAGGCTTGGCAGGTTCAGGATTGCTTTGGATGATTTCTTTTTTTTTTGGATTAAGAGTGATTGACTTCACTCCACCATTGCATCTAAAAGGTCCCTCAACTTCTTGCACACACCCTTATGCTTTGTCATTTCATGTATAAATGGTCATTTTCCACGTCATATGTAATATTTCTAAATTTTAGGAGCTTGGGTCGATTGTTGAACCAACCACATGTGAGTCATTATGATGATACCTCTTTTGTCAAGTGTGATGCGGTGTTATTTTAATGATTTTAATGGTTCACTGTTGTTAGAAATTCCCATGGAGAACCTCACTTTATTCTTGAGAAGGATATGTAGGAGGGTGGTATATCCAACCTTGACATATAGTTAGTTGATGGACTCGAACATGCAAATGAAAAAATGGGTAAAGGATAGGGCTTGGGAAAAATAAAAAGGAAGGGCTTAAGATAACCTAGAAGAAGAGATGTTTTTATGGGTCTTTTCCATTTTTTAAACAAAAAAGGATATTGGTTTTTTTTTGCAAAGACATATTTATGAAGAACATTTACAACTTTTTGGATATATGCATAGTGAGAAAAAGGACAAAAGATGTGACCAAAAAATTAGTTGGAGGATGCAAAATTTATAAATTTCAACTAACAAGATGTAATAGAATTTAACTTGTTGAAACTTTGATTGGCCATGAAAGGGTCAAATAGTCTCAGAATTTGGAAAATGAAATATGGAGATGATCAAATCAATATGGACTCAAACTTTCCCGAAACGTTCAACAAGGTTATCCAAAGCTCTAAGTCCAAGTGACTAAACCAAACTGCCACTTTATGCAAGGGTTATGAAGAGACCACTCTGGTAACACTACAAATGGGAATAAGAACTGAAAAATATGAATGCAACACAAGACTAATGGGATTGAGGATTGAAGAGAAGATCAGGAAATAGATTTGCTTGCCATTGACATTTGTTAACTTGTTTCGGGATGGAATGAAATTACACTACCTTCACTTCAGTGTTTTAAAAAAAACCTACCTATGTCCTATGCTTCAATATTATAATCAATATTATCAAGGAAATGTTAAAAATTCACAGTACACCAAGAAACTTACCTGCGAATTTAACCTACCTACCTAAGCTTCAGTATTATAACCAATATTATCAGGAAAAAGTTAAAAATTCACAATAAACGAAGAAACATACCTATGATTTTAACCTACCTAAATAAGCTTCAGTATTATAACCAATATTATCAGGAAAAAGTTAAAAATTCACAGTAAACCAAGAAACTTACCAGTGATTTTAACCTAGCTACCTACGCTTCAGTATTATAACCAATATCATCAAGCAAAGGTTATAAATTCACAGTAAACCAAGAAACTTACATGCGATTTTGTAAGGGAAGAAGGTGATTTTGACTATAGAGTTGCAGAATTCATGGCTCGCCTCTTCAAGAGCCTCCGGGTTCTCTCCAATGTTGTTTTATCCATGGAAACGATAGCAATTAAATACCGAAATTATTAACCCCTAACCCCACAAATTCCATTTTGGATTCAAAATTGTTAACCTACACATGGTCAGAGATAGAAGGTAGACAATTTACAAAATTTATACTTCATTGCCAAAATTCCAATTTTCCATGACACAATTAAAAATGACTAACATAAATGACTAATTCCTATTCTTCTAGCTAGCCATTTTTTATGTCATGACTAAATTGATAGTTTATGTTAGTCATTTTTAACTCTGTCACTTATTATCTAGTCATATTTGTTAACTGGTGACTAAATTAGTCGTTAATTTTAGCCATTTATAGTTGGATCAATCAAAATTGCTCATATTTAGTAGTAAATCACTTGAAAAACATGTGGTGACTATAATTTGTAGTCACGTAGTCACTAATTCCTCATTTTGTACTAGTGTATGCCCTTTTTATACCCCCTAATACATATAAACCCCTAATAGCCTACATCCTACCCCCCAATACATACAGTATATTGACCCTGTTTTTCACAGTTTAAAAACACCCCTTTATGAATGAACATGATAAGATATTGGTCAATAAGGTGAATCCCCTGTGCTCTAGGCTACTCAAGGACCTCAAATGCCACATGTAGAGTGAACTAGGAGAGAGTAGGACATCACTACAATGATTTGGAGTTGAGTACATTCCTATATGCCACCTCTTGAGTGAAATAGAGAACAAAAATATTGAAGTGGAGCAAACTCCATTCACATGCAACACCTCTTTAGTTGACTAAGAGAGAAGAGAGTGCACTCCCCTCAAAAGGAACATTCATTTTCACCTAACTTTTGAAATATATAAACTAGTAACCAAAATGCATAAATCATGTAATTTTGACCCACAAAGGTGTGCTAGGCTTCATGAAAGTGGATAAATGAATACCCTAGGTGTGTAATACCCCCTTTAATCATTTTAATACAATTTTATAAAATTTAACCCCATGTGACCTAAATTGACATCTAAAATAAGAAAAATGTGGCGACACAAGTAATGCGTGGCAAAGAAACTAAGGATAATATCACCAATTTATGAAAAATGTACTAAGAAAGCTCATGGATTTGGAAGCATGATTAAGTAAAAAAATTGATAATTTAGATCACAAGGATCCATATTTATCTAAGTAGAGCATTTTTACTATAAATGTCATTGTTGGGCCATCCCTTTTACAGAGATAATGCACGTGTGTTGTGTCATATTAGAAATCATCTTTTGAAAGAGATGCATAAGACAAAAACAAGAAGAAGAAGAGTCTTTGAGATAAGGATTGGAACTACAAACCATTTGGTCCTTTGTCAACTTCTATATTTGCAACCATCCATGTGCAAATTGAGTGGTAATAAAAAACATTCCTTGTAGTGACCTAGTGAATCTACTTTTGCTCAATCGTGTGATGGTTTAAAGTGTTTACATAGTGTTTATTGCAAAATAAAACTAGGTCCCATAAGGGAACCAATCAATTGTCTATACATCGAGGTATTTATCAATTTGAATCTAAGTTATATACTTATTCTCCCAAGGAAGGCCTCGCTAATACCTTGCCTAACCTCAAGACCAAATAGTGAATAAGGTTGAGGTCCCTCATGCAAAAATCTTGTTCGAAATCTCTCTTGTGCCATGATATATATGAGCTTCTCAAAAATACCATTAAGTATCAAGTCATGTACACATAGGACCTAAAAAAGCATATTAGATGTATCAAAAAAATAATCAAGATTGGGATTTTCAACACTTGTGTGAATCCCAAACCAATAAGGTACTTAATCATTCCTTAAGTAGGAATCACATGGTGGTTGTTTAATCATTTTAAGGCCCTTCTTAATAGTCATACATGGGTTTATTAAAGTCAACCATGGTTTGTTAAAAGTAGACCATGTGCAAAAAATGGTCAACTATGGTTTTTTTTGTTAATCATAATTAATAATAAAGAACCATGGTCAAACATGATCAACCCATAGCGAACCATAGTAAAAAATAGAGTTGATCATACGCTACCATGGTTATGCATAGTTAAACATGGTCAAACATATTTATCCATAGTCAACTATAAATAAACTTGATTAATCATAAACAAACATGGTCAACCATGGTGAACCAAGTTTAATTAATGTGGACCATGTCAAACACAATCAATCATGGTCAAACATGTAGAATTAAAATCAAAGTTTCAAACATTATTAAACATTATCAACTATAGTCGATCATGGTCAGCTAAATGTCAACTATATTGAACCATTATTAATCAAGATCAACCGTAGTCAAACATGGACAACAATGGTCAAACTTGGAGAACAATGGTTAAAGATGGCGAAACCACGGTTAACCAAAATCAACCGTAGTCAAACATGGTTGACCATAGTTTAACATGATTATTTATTTTCAAAGATGGTGAAACATATTTAGCCATAGTCAACTACAAACACACATGGTTAATCATATGCAAACATGGTCAACCAAGTTTATTTAATGTCCACCACATCAAACATGATCAATCATAGTCAAACATGTTGAATCATAATTAAACATGCCAATCACTCTCAAATATTGTCAACCATTCTCAACTCAATTTTAATTATAGTTAACCATTATTAACCATGATAAATTGTAGTCAACCATAATTAACTGCAACTAACAATGCTTAACCAAATCAACCATGCTCTAATATAGTCAATCAAAGTCAAACATATTCAAAGCAAAAGTGAACAAAAATCAAACATGGTCAAGTATGGTTCAATATCAGTCAAAGATAATCAAGCATAGTTCACCCAAGTGTATCATTCTCAACCATGGTTGTCTAAACTCTACCATTATTACAGATAATAACCATGTCCAAGCAAATTCAATCATGGTCAAACATAATCAAACATTGTCAACCATAGTCAACCTTTGTGAACAATTGTCAACCATAGTAATTGTGATCAACCATAGTTTCATGGTTAACCACAGTTAAAAAGGGTCAACCATAGTTCCATGGTAGCCAACCATGACTTGTTATGGTCAAAGAAAGTAAAACTCAACCATACACAACCAATGTTCACTAAAGTAAACCCATGCTTAACCAAACTCAAACAATTCCCAAGCGGAGTTTCAACTTCCGAGTTCCGACTTGCCTCGGTTCAATCAGACAATCAAGGCGGGAACATGAACAGGATTCTTCCATGTGATCTACCGCTCTCTTTTTTAAACGTGTGTTTGGCTATTGGATCGTTTCACCAGCCAGTGTCAGACACTACCATTCCAGATCTTCTCGAATTTGCTGTTAGAATTCACTGTTGGTAGGCTGGAATTTCAATTTTCTTGTTTTTGTTAATGAATATTTCAATTTTTTTGTGATTATTATTTTAAGTTTTAGGCAATTTACTAACTAAAAATTACTAACAATGCAAAACAACCTGACATAAATATACAAAACAAACATATTATAGCAATATTTTTTTGAACAAGCAACAAAAGATCAAGTCAAGACTCCATGCTCACCACAATAAACAAAAATACAAAAATAATTAGCTAAAATAAATTAGAAATGATATATATTAATATTTTTGCTAAATTTCTAAACTGTCAATATTAGCCTATTCATATTAAAATTAAGTATCCAATACATACAAAAATGAAAAAAACATTCCAGGCCTGGCTGGTAGAGTTTTCCACATTTCGCGTGTGCGTGAACATTGTTTTGCAATCTCCAGTCTCGAGGCTTCACCGCCTCAGGCCTGCACTCATGCCTCCAGTCTCGAAGCTTCGCAAATGTTTATTTATTATCATTTAACAACCCAAGAATTTCTTCACCATTTGAAATTGTTGGACAGTAAGATTAAAACTGACATTTTATTTTTGATTTTGGTTGGTTTTTATGAAAACTGTCATAAATTGTTACGGAATTTTTAAAACTGTCTCAAAAACATTGTTAGATTTTATAGAGTATGGGTTTTGGAGTTTTCTTGTTAGATTTTATAGAGTATGGGTTTTTGGGGTTTTCATTTTTAAGTTTAAAATAGACAGAAATTACAATTTTTTTAAAGAGTGGTCTAAACATAAGACTTTTTGACTTTTGATTCAGGTTAGTTTTTATCAATTTTTTTAGATAAGTTGGCATTTATGGGGTTTGGTTTTTAGGAGGTTTTATATTCAAACTTCATGGTGATTAGGGGTTGAGATTGTGAGTCAGTTTTGCTAGAACAGTAGAGTTCCACTTCTGAGTAAGCTATCTACCCAACCATTTGCACCAGGGCTTACCTGACGGCGTTACTCCGTTACTTTTCAGTGAGACCAAGAATAACCACTTCCAACACCTACTTTCACACCAATTGCACTCCGGAATGCATCTATGCATAAATTTAGCCATTGAAATTCTTGTTTTTTAAATGCAAGCTTAAAATTGTAAGTTTTGATTGGAATTTTTATGAAAATTGCAAATCAAACTACTTATTCCGTTCTACTTCTACTTGTAGTTGAACAAATAGTTCTTACATTCAAACTAAAAAACAGCTTACTAATTGAAAAAGAAAATTTAAATTAACTTTATAAAAAAATATCATATTATTGGACATGTTTTCACTTTTTGTGCATTATCAATGCACCAAAGTACCCAAACAAATATCACTATCATATTGATTTAGCTTTATGGGAGAATATCATATTGCACAAGTCGTCACTGGTTGTCAAATGTAAATGCATGAAGGGATAAAAATTGACTGAATTTGACAAGGCAGGATTTAGTAAATCAACCCTAATATTAGCCAATGATAGCGCGGAATAATTATTCGAATGTGCGCTTGCCGCCCCACAATTAGAAATTTAGAAGCGTGATAACTCACAAGTGCATTTAGAATTCCATTCAAGCTAGGCCTATTACTGCTTATAGCGTCTATCTTAGCTATCCTGTTTTGAACGTCAGCCGCCATTAGAGTGATTTGCGTAGGATTAGGGTTGAAATTTGACTCAATATTCCCCGTCTAGTTTGAAATTAGAGTATTTATAAATTTATGGGGTCTCATTTTTCCATAGTATCAATGCTTTAGAAGATAAATCATTTCTCCTTGGTTGCACAGATATCGATAAAGTTTTAAAGTACCACAACAACATAAAACTAATATAAAAACAAAAAAAATTAGTTATCGTATATATATTCTCATTTTCATTAAGTTGTAATAGAAAAATATTTATAATAATACTTATTTTTGCAACTTATTATATGATGTTGTGAATAGACTAATACCATTATAAATTCATTTTTTTAAAAGAATCAAATCACTGGGAGTACAACTTTAACATGATTATATGATGTAATTGGTTTTAACATATGCAGATATAAAATCTAATATGTGAGCATTTGATAGTAAACTAAAACATGTGCATTTGAAATTCATGCAAACACTTTTCACCAATAACCTACATATCGTTTCATATGATTCGCAACTCATAATTATCCAATTATGATTCTCTTAAGGTGTGACATAACAAAGATACATGTGGAAGGATTTTATATGATTCTATAATTAAGGTGTGACATAACAAAGATACCTGTGCAAGGATTTTATAAAAAACTAAAGTATCATGATTAAAAAATTAAATAGTGGATCCACAACAATATGACATGCATAAACAAAACGTATTGTGTTTGTACTAGTCATGCTTTATGTGCTTCCACTAGTTGCAAAAACAAATATTTATATTTATATTTATTTGTAAATATAATGTAAAGAAATTATTTTAATATATGTTAATTTTAATATATAGGTTTTTTTCAAGAATTTTGGAAGGCAATTTGATACATTAAGGAGAGACACACTTCATAGATTTGGTTTAATTGATGAATGGAAAGTTTCATATGCACAATTGTTTGCCGAAGTTTGTGAGACTTTAAGGTTTTTTTTTTTTAAAAAGGAATAACATTATTGTTTTTCTTGTCTTAATATATAAGAAGGAAGAAAACCATAAAGATGATTTGTAGATAAGTAATTTAAAACTATAATGCATTGAGTTTTCAAAAGTTTGTAGATAATGTTAAAATATTAGAATCTACAACTTAGTTGCATAGTTTTTAAACTAATATGCATATTTTTATATTTTTCATGTTGAGTGTAGAAATTTACTTGCATGAAACTTCAAGTCATAAGGCTTGTGTGCTTTCTACATACTTGTTCATTGGAAAGTGGAAATCTTTGTTCTTTTGTGTCTCTTCCCAATAGGGCCTAAAAAAGCCAAATATATTCGTATTTAGTAGTTTATTTTGAGAAATTAAAGATATATCGAGGACTAAAATTGAATGAAACAAAAGAAAAGGTAGAGTACACATCTAATCCATATAGAGAATACACAAAATAATTTTGTAGCATCTAGAGAACTTAAAAACATCTACTTGAATTCTAAAGACAAAACAATTATTTTATCATCATAATTGCATGAATGCAAATTTTTGAATTGAATAAACAAATGTATTTGAATGAAAAATTATATTTTATCTTTGAAGAATTGAATGTATAGATGTGTTCAAGCCTTAATAGCCCCCTTGTTGACCACCTGGGGGACACTCCTTCAAGTTTTGAAATATAACATTTACAAAATTATGTTGTGTTTTCTTAGAACTTATTATTTTGATCTTGATAAAGGATTGATTACTCATGAATCAATTGTTTCTTATCAAATGTGTGCTCATTTGTTGCTTCATGCTAATCTTTTGCATATGTATTACCAATCTATTTTTCATTTTAAACTTGTTGTTTCTTTATTTGTTTTATTTTAGGCCTCACTCACTTTGTTTCTACATTTCTTTGATTTGAATGGATCTGAATTCTTTTGAACTAGTATCATATTCATTTAATTTTATCAAATCATTTGTGTACCACTAGCTGGATTAGAACTATTTGCCATCTATCAATGGAGTCAGGTGTTCACTTTGTTCCTACATTTCTTTGATTTGAATGGATCTGAATTCTTTTGAAGTGGTATCATATTCATTTAATTTTATCAAATCATTTGTGTACCACTAGCTAGATTAGAACTATTTGTCATCTATCAATGGAGTCAGGTGTTCTATATCACAGTTGATAGTTTTCATGGATATGACTGTGGGTTAAAGATCATGTCAGTTTCATTTGACATCTTGAAAACATGTATAGAAAATATGCAAGGCAAGATACTAGAATTCCATTTGGATAAAACCTCCTTCAAGTTCCATTTAAAATGATGTTGATCGCAATTTTGACTATTTGTCAAATTCATATTTTGAATCATGAAAGAGGTTGCCTTTAAGTTCTTGGGCATTGTGAACTTAAATAAAATCTCAAAATCCAATTCTGAGGTCAACACATAATTTATATTTGTTGTGGCACCAATTAATCCATTTTAGATCCTCTATGATATTTTTACTCTTCATTACCCAACAAGGATGAAGACATGGATCCGTGCTACGATTGCCAATTTTGGAATGAGAATCATATAGGTAGGCTATGTGTCTACCTTGTATTGGCGAATCACTTCTCTATCCAATGTTAGATATGAAAATCAACATGTGGAAAATGCATTTAATTTTTCTACATGCTTTTCATTAGGCTCTCACGACTTATGTGATAGGAAATATGATGAACTTGTTGGTGAACAATGCCAAATAAAACCATATTTCAACAATATTGAAAGAGCAAATGATGCCACGGTTGCATATTAAGTTGGGAAGAGGAACTACAATAGGACGAAGCCTTATCAAGCATACCTAAAGCACTCAGATTAGACATTGCCCAACATTTCTTCTTACAAATCCTTGAAAATTGTGTCATTATCAATGGATTTTCTCATGCCATATTGCTACTACTTGTTGTAATGATATAAGATGACTGTTTTCTACAAAATGTGTACATCATTTTGAAGAAAAAGTTCGTAAACAATTTTAGAATTCTAGAGCACATGAGTGGGCTTAATGGTTCAGAACATGTATTATCCTTTTGGAGGTCACAGGTTCAAAACCGGGGTAAGGTTGCTCAAAGGCCTGTTGTGACAAGGCCCTACCAAAGGGTAAACGATCACAAGTTATTGGTATATATAGCTTGCAAGCTGTTGGATATATTCTTAAAAGGTTGCTGTTCCCATAGGCTGTTGAAAAAACATGCCTAGTATAGAAAAATTTGATCACCCCGGCCTCTTCTTTCGCTGGTAGAGTTTTCCACATTTCGCGCGTGCGTGAACATTGTTTTGCAATCTCCATTCTCGAGGCTTCACCGCCTCCGGCCTGCACTCATGCCTCTAGTCTCGAAGCTTCGCATATGTTTATTTATTATTATTTAACAATCCAAGAATTTCTTCACCATTGAAATGGTTGGACAGTAGGATTAAAACAGACATGACGATTAATGGGCGTTACCCACTATCCAATGATTCCAATCCAACATACCATTCTTTTATAAAATAATAAATTTCTGAACAGTAATCATTTCCAAAATAATAACGCTTATACACTTTAACTATGAAAACAATAGCACTAATTTATGCATTCTCGACACAATTTTCTCATACACATCTAATATAAAGTTTCTTTTCAAAGTCTAGGTCGACAAAACCTAATTTAATTTACTATCAGACAACGTTCAAAAACTCGGGGCAAATTATAGGCGGCCGTCTATTTTCATTCATCAATTCTGATTTGCAATTATTTAGATTCGTGTACGACAAGACCTTTATTATTTTAATGAATGAAAGAAGAGAAACCGTTGAAAACTCTCAGCGCATATTTTCTTTCCAAAAATTAAAAAGTAGAATTGCTCACCAGTAATTTCATTGCAATAATTTGAATAGAAAACCAATATCTATTTAGTCTGGTTTGGTTCTTACTATGTTTTATGTTCGAATTTTATGGTAAGGGGTTGAGATTGTGGAGAGGAGTTCAGGTCATTTAATGCAATCTTAGCAGGCTTCATGTTCAACCTGCATGAAGCCTACTGTGGCAGCATTAATGGAGACATGCAACAGGCTAAATATTGCTTGCAAAAATTGTGAGCCAACATTATGGAGACCATAACATGTTTAAACTTCATGATAAGGGGTTGAGACTGAGAGCCAGCCTTGCTATTCACTTGTTAGATGTGACAATTCTACTTACCAATTGACAAATTATTCTTACATTCAAAGTTTTTAATTGAAAAAAAAATGATTTAATTTTATGAAAAGATATCAAACTGAACATGTTTTCACTGTTTGTGCAATTATCAATGCACCAAAGTACATAAAAAAATACCTATATCAGATTGATTTAGCTTTATGGGAGAATATCATATTGCACAAGTTGTCACTGGTTGTCAATGCATCAAGGGATAACAAAATTACTTATCTGGCGACCGTGCTGCAAAGTTGACTGAATTTGACAGGACTGGATTTAGTAAATCAACCCTAATATTAATATTAGCTAATGATAGCGCCGACTAATTAATCGAATGTGCGCTTGCCACCCGCACGATTAGAAATTCAGAAGCGTGATAACTCACAAGGGCATTTGCGTAGGATTAGGGTTGAAATTTGACTCAACATTCTCCGTCAAGTTTGAAATTTCAGTATTGATAAATTTATGGCTTGTCATTTTTCCATAGTGCCAATGTTTAGAAGATAAATCATTTTGCTTTGGTTGCAAAGATTTAGTATATTGATAAAGTTTTAAAGTAACACAACAACCACATAAAACAAATATCAAATAATAACAAGTCAAATAGCAGCAAGGTTGTTTATACCTGTCGTTTAGAAATATTTTAATGCTATATTGTATATATAAGTTGAAAGCTGAAGTAATTATGAAACATTAAAAACTTGCAACAATGTATTATTTGTTGCTATGTTGCTTATTTTTTGATGTGACCTTATTTGTTGCTATGTTGTTTATTTTTCTATGTGAAATTACTTGTTGCTTTTATGTTGATGTGTTATTTATTACTTGTTGTAACTATGTTGCTTATATTTCTATGTGAGGTTAGTAACCTCTTAAGAAAAGTTTAATAAAAAAATGACAAATAAATAATAATAAGATTTACAAAACTACTTCTTTAATTAGTTATAGAGTAAGACCTTGAAATTAAAGATCCAAAATAGGTTTACTTGTATTTGTGAATAGAAGAACTTTTGTCACTTGTATTTGTGGATAGGAAAATCTAGGTCACTACCAATTTAAGAATTAAGTTCATAAAATTTTTCATCTTAAACTAATATATCAACGAATACCTAAATATTTAATTATCAACCAAAATTTAAAATAAAATATTTTAAATCCATAATACTTTCTAATTAATATAATACTCTTTTAAACTTGTCATATTACAAATAATGAGAAAAAATTATTTTAACATACTATATTTAAGTTTTATATATATTAAATTTAATAAAAAAATTCACAAATATTTATTCAATATTTAAGTTGATTTTAATATCTAAAATTGAATCAATTTTTTGAAATCATAAATTTAATAAAATAAAAAAATTAAGAAATACTTAACATACCATTAAAATTAAATATATGTATGTAGATATTTTTTAATATAATTATAATTGAAGAAATAATTCAAATAAAATTTATATTTTAAAATAAAATAAAAATAATATATTAAATATATAAATTTAGATATGATTTAAAGTTTGTGAAAATTAAATTTTATAGATAAAAGTTTATGCAAAAAAAATTTTATTAAATAAATCAAGAACATAGAAACCAGCCACAAATTTCAAGCATATGTATTTGAATTCATTATATATAAAAGAATTTAAGAATAGAAATAAGAATTAGAAATTTATAAAATAAAATAGTAATAGTTAAAAAAATGTAATTATTAAAGTTTGTGAAAATTATTGTTTTTAATTTAAAATGAATTTAAATCCTCTCATACAATAGTGATATCCAATTATATAAGATAACAATAAATCCTATTATAGAAATTCTTTTAAAATGTAAAAAACACTTGTCATTATTTGTGAGTGAAAATAAGACTGCTTAGGGAGTATGCAATGTTCAATGTTCGACCCAATTTTAAAGAGTGGCTCATGATTTGATGCACCATACAATTTTAAAGAGTCGCTCATGGTTTGATGCACTGTAAAGAGATACAACCGTCCAACGTCATCATCATTTGAGGACAATTATTCATCCTTAATTCAAAATCTCTATTATTGCTCATCTACACTTGTCTCCTTGAGTGGCCATTCTTTGAATCAAATGAATGAAAATGATAAGCAGTGTATACCAAATTTTAGTTTGTTATAGTATAAAATTCTATGCTTCATCTTGGTTGAAATGTTAATCAAATTCCAGTAAGTAGTTTGTTATAATATTAAATTCCATGTTTAAGCTTTGTTGAAATGTTAATCAATTTGCAGTAACTAGTTTGTTATAATATTAAATAAATTGTATTTTAAAATAATGGAGATAAAATCAAGTTTTTGAAATTCGCTTAGGTTTTATTAAAAAAGAACAAACATATTTATAACTGGTTAATGGGAAATAAGGAAAGCTGTCATTTACATTCACAAATAGTAAGTAAAACTAAAATAATAAATTACAATTATTAATCTTCTTAAATACTTTTACCTGAACTATCTTAAAAAAAATATTAATTCATTAACTAAATAATAATAATAAAATTCATTCACCTTTGCAGTAAATCTGTTAAAGAAATTCGTAATAAACTTGTATTCTCCCAAATTTTAGTATATCGCTATGGCTTTGGCTGGTGGCACTGATGCTGCAAATGAAACTGAAATTGCCAAGAACATCATCATCAGCGTTGATTTGGTGGCCGCAGTGAGAAAGCAGCTTCAACTTCTCAAGGCTGTGGGTAATATGCCTTATCTTCATCACGGACCCGTTGTCGCAGAGGCCATTAGAAAGTTCGTCAATAAACCGTTCATGGAGGATTACATGAAGTGCATATCATGGCTTCAAATCTTCTTACGAGATTCATGAATTTTGGAATAATGCGGACTAATTGTGTTTTTTTTCGCTATATGCATGTACATGTAATTTTGGATGCCTTTGGCAGCGGAATTTGGGCAGTCACAGACTCTGCTATCTCCCTTGGATGTTCAATGGGTTTGGCACTGTCACTGCTTGAATCTGGTTAGTTATTCATCCTCAACATTAAATTTGTATTAATGAGGTTGCACACCCATTCAGTTCAAAATTTCTTTGTGTTTCGGTTTCGAAATGATCATATGAAGGCTCGAATCTGAACGCAAACATTATAATCTTTTTGATGTGGGAACTCATGAATTATAATATTTTCGATGTGTGCGCTCAGGAATCATACCGTCGATACCGTGTCTCTCGTTTCACGAGAGTGATCGACAAGCCTCTGCTTATTGAATTCAATAACAAAGATGAAGCACTGGAGAGTTGTAGGAAAATATGGGACGAGAGATTTCCTTTGGAACCTTTTGATCTGCAAGTCAAACCATGGCTAGGTTCAGACAAGAGCCGTGTGCATCCTGACAATGTAAATTCAGAAAGCAAAATCGAGGATGATGATTTTGACCTCGTCGCTGCCATATCTGCTCAAGCCTTTTTGTATCGGCAACAGGTACCTCGATAGTTTAAAATCAGAATAGCGATTTCAAAGCAATGTGATTGTTATTGGGACTACTCTAATGGATGCATATTTTGGGGTTAAAAATCACAGGTTTTTTAGCTAATCATGTGGGAATATGCATGGCAACCACATAATGATACACATGCTTCTTGTATTTGGTAAACAAGTACAATGAATTCTTCATAGCTTGCGTCCTGACCTTCGATATCATTCTCATGTGGACAACCCATTTGGTAAGACTAGCTTTCCTTACTACATTGTTTACATCATGAGAGTCTCAGAAACGATATGCCCCAAGTGTTTTGATCCACTGGTTCCCTGTATATTCCTTGTGTCAATCATCAGAAATTGTCCAGCTTTCTATGTTGAAATCTAGCTCGAAGAAATGTACAGCCAGTTGGTTTAATTAATCTCTACTAGTAGTTAAATGCCCCCAAAGATAAGGGCTTATCAAATTTGCAATCTTTCATTTTCGTTGCTGTGAATGACCTATTTTGGTTTTCGTCCTTTACCAAAACTCGCCAATGGCCTGCACTAGAGATGTGGAGTGGCCCATACCAGAGATGTGGAGTGGGTAGACAGAGCAATTGGAAGGGATGCAATAGAACAAGGACTCATGGTGAATTTCTTTAAAAATTGAAGTCAATAATCCCAGAAGTTATTTTGTGCTTGTTGAATACTTTGGCTGTCAAAATCTAAGAAAGCAACCGCTGGAATATTAAACGTTGGAAAAGACGTAAGTAGCATTGAATTATCCTATGTGCTTGCTGCCACGTAATGTTGGAAAACGACACAAGTAGCATTGAATTCTCCTCTGTGCTTGTTTCCATCTAACTTTGGAAGACACAACTAGCATTAGATTTCTTTGTGACAGGGGCGGCTCCTCATAGGCCGTCGACAGACGACGCATACCCGAGGAGGACCGTCCTTAATAACACCTTAGCTGTAATTAAATGAAAGAAATGAATGACAGTGGTCAGACTATACGTGGAAAGTTTTTATTTTTTCCTCAATTTTATATTTTTAATTCATTTTTATAATTCAATTATTACATTGCACACTAGGGAAAAATTGTCAAATCTCTGTTCTACACCAATCAGAAAAACAGTTAATTCAATTTTGAAAAACTTTAAAAATATTTTTGATATTTAGCAAATTCATTTTAATAATACAAATTTAAAAAACTTTAATAAACATTGGTTTAATTTTTTTAACAAATATTGGTCAATGGAATTGGGCGACCAATCGATCGCTATATAACCTGCCGTCGGCAGGTATAATAAAATATAAAATAAACTAAAAGTATTCCTTTCAGAATCCTAAAATAAAGATGAAAGAAATTAATTAAAGTCAAAAACATATGAATATCTGATAGTAAACTATAATATGTGAGCATTTGATAGTAATAAAACATGTGCATTTGAAATTCAAGCATACTTTTCACCAATAACCTTCATATCGTTTCATATGATTCGTAATTCATAATTATCTAATTATCATTCTCCAATTAGGGAAAAGGAAAAGATACATGTGTACGGATTTTATAAAAAACTAAAGTATCATGATTACAAAATTAAATAGCAGATCCATAACAACATGACATGCATGAACAAAATGAGAGTGTGACATAATAAAGATACATGTGACATAATAAAGATACATGTGGATGGATTTTTTATAAAAAAACTAAAGTATCATGATTAAAAAATTAAATAGTGGATGCATAACAACACGACATGCATGAACAACATGTTTTTTGCTAGTAGCAAAAACTCTTTAGTGCTGCAAACCTAGACAGAAAAATGAGAAAACAAATATTTGTAAGTATAATGTAAAGAAATCATTTAATCTGTAATGTTGATATATAATTCTTTTGTTATCATTCTGTTTTTTCAGTTATTTCTTGTTTTTGGGGTAGTGGGGTACGTCAAAAGTATGCCGAGTGGGTACTCGTTGGATGCGGAATTTAATTCTGCATCCAACGAGCTCTTGCGATCGAAATTTGAGTAAAAACACAAGGATATATGTCGAAAATACAAACAAAAAAGTAGTTTTTTTTCTTTTCTTCCTCCAAAATTAATAAATATTATTTTATTATTTTAACTATTGTTTTATTAATTCTTTTTAGGAGGCCCATTTTGAGTTGAAATTTCCTCTAATGAATTTGAAGAACAAGTTTATAACCAATCCTAACAATCTCGGTGTTGAGAAAACATACCTAGTATGGGAAAATTAAAAATAATAGCATCAAAGGAGTTTAAAATTTCAAATATCCTCATGGGATTAGCAGAGGTTTAAACATTTTGTCTTCATGTAACAAATCACATTCTTGGAAAAGTTGCAAAGTTGGAATTATTTTGAAGATGGGAAATTTTGTGACATGTGACAAAGAAGATGGGGGGTTTTCAAAATTGCCACAAATAAAATTGGAATTTTTGGGACATCTAAAAAGAAGTTTGAGAGTTTTGTAATACATGAAGAATAAGTTCCAAAGTTTTATGTCATGTGACAAGAAATTTTCATAAGATGTGAGCTTGGTATTTTGGCCATCACATCTGACCTCACCTTTTGTTTGATCATTATTTGTATCATTGGAAAGATATTGTTGAGATCTACAACTTTATGGTTATAAGTTTTCTCATACTACTCACTAGAAGGTTAATTTCAGAAACAAAACTGAGCACATTGTCAATGGTAAAAAATGATCAATTTGAGTTTTGGAATGTCCAAATTGGTAACAACATTTCATGTAATATGTCTATGAAATCATTATCAAATTGACTAAGGTAATAACATATGAAAGGAGATAGAACTCAAGGAATTAAACTGCAAAAAATTCATTAAGTTGTCAGTTAACTTCTTCATGCTAAATGCAAATTTATAAAGTGTGATTTGAATTTTATATATTTTCAACTTATATATCTTTTGGTGATGACACCTAGGTACCAATGTTGAGAAGGGTATATTATAGATTTTAATTAATAGAAATTAACGAGAAAATAATGAAAACTTACTTAAAGTCAAAAAAAAATAATCATCATATATATTTTCTTGTCTTCAATTAGTTGTAATAGAAAAATATTTATAATAACACTCATTTTTTCATCTTATTATATGATCGTATGAATGGACTAATACCAGCATAGATCCATCTTAAAAATAATCTATGGAGATCTCAAAAGGATCAAATCTCTAGAACTGCAAATTCCTTTTTTAGATTGAAAATGTTGAAGAAACATAAATGGAATGTTTGTGGTTTTAATTTCTAGTCTTATATATGTGGTTTTAAAAATTATCTTAAATTTAAATTAAGTTAACAAATTATTTTTTTATAACATTTTATTACTTTTTATAAAGGACACTTGTCATCTCTAAAATGAACACAAAAAAACTTACATTCTCCCTCCACTAAACTATAAAATGTATCTCTCAAACACAATTAACAAAATTTACAACATAACATTATCCATGCATCTTCTATTACGCCTAATAAACTAATATAAAATAAAACAACAAGTCATTTTAACTCTAGATTCAACTAACGGAGGTATATGAGACTCAAAAAAATGCATTCATAAGTAATGACCGTACAAAGGCTATATTTGCATGACGTAATTGATTTTAACATGTGACGATTACAAAAAAATATAATTGCCTTTAACATGCGAGGTTTGATAGTGACATTTAACATGAGTTATATGATGTAATTGGTTTTAACATATGAATATCTGATAGTAAGCTTTAATATGTGAAACTAATAGCCTCTGCACAAAAGAAGAGCTAACCTGTAGTCTAGCTTTGATGACATCACATAGGCCAAAACCTCCATTTTGCACACAAGTCAATTTAAAAAATCAGAGGCATGTCATTGAAGTACATTGTTTTGATATTTATTAAATTTAAATTTTAAATGTGTGGAGCATTTTTATTGGATGTTAGGTTTCATTTGAACGGTAGTCAGAACTTTTCCAGAATGAGTGTTAGAAGGTTGTCAGATGACCTCGTCGGGCCTATGTTGTGCCTTGTTTTAAACCGACACCTTCATGATTACACCCATGTCCGCTTCAAGCGTGCTCCAAGCATGCTTTTCACCTCTATGTGCGGAGGCTTTAAAACATGTGCATTTGAAATTCATGCAAACACTTTTTGCAAATGACCTACCTATCATTTCATATGATTCACAATTCATAATTATGTAATTGGGTGAGTGCACAAAGTTGAGGGACCTTTTAGATGCAATGGTAGAATGAAGTCAATCACTCTTGATCCATAAAATAGAAATCATCCCAAGCAATCCCGACCCTGCCAAGCCTAGTCCCAAGGCTGCCAACATGCATGCCAATTAGGATAGTTCACAAAAACGTGCTCCTATTTTACCTTGCAAAAGTGCGCTCTCATTTTGCTTCAATAAAGCACGCTCCTATTTTGCTTCAATAAAAAACGCTCCTGTTTTGCTTTAGTAAAACATGCTCCCGTTTTGATTCAATAAAACGTGCTCCCGTTTTGCTTCAATAAAACGTGCAAAATGGGGGGGGTCCTTAGTGGTAAGGGGAGCCATAGGGATGTGTGTGTGTGAGAGAGAGAGAGAGAGACCAAGATAGAGTGGAGGGGGAGGGGTCCTTAGTGGGATGGGGTGACTTATGGATGTGTGAGAGAGAGAGAGAAAGTAAAAGGTGTGTTAGGATTTTAGGAAGGTGGCGGGGTGGGGTTAGTTTAATGTGGGGGTGTCCAGGTGTTGTAGAGGGGATGTAGTAGGGAGGTGGGGGTTAGAGGTAGTTGGATTGGTTGGGGAGTAATGTAAGGGAGGGGGGCGTTAGTCATAAGGGGAGGCCTGTGGATGTGTGTGAGGGTGTCTAGGTGTTGTAGGTTATAGGTTAGGGGGTGTTAGTGGTAAGGGGAGACATAGGGATGTGTGTGTGAGAAAAAGAGAGATGAAGATGAAGTGGATGGGGGATCCTTAATGGTATGGGGTGACCTGTGGATGTGTGTGTGTGAGAGAGAGAGAGAGAGGAAGGGGTGTGTTAGGAGTTTAGGAG